>VNJO01002558.1:0-11677 GCA_008042535.1 Drosophila tani | reverse complement strand
TGTTTTGTAATGGCTTTTACGATTTTTATAGTCACTTCAGGCCGTATAGACATTGAGATATTTCGGGGTATAACACATATCTCCGAAAATTCGCTTTCTCATCAAAATTAGTAGCAATGATTCCATATAGCTTCTTATAAGTTTTTTTTTGGTAATTTTTCCTATTTGAGTTTCAAACAAAAACTTATAACAACAATGGAAGACCTATGTATGTACATGTCATTTAAAAAACTTCTGATATCAAATAAAAACACCTCTTAACGAGGTGAGATTAGTGTGACGATGGCACATTAATCTCCAAAAATTTCTGATACCAAATTTTGTGACGATTAATAGTTATTTAAACAAAAATATTTAAAAAGTTTTTAATTAGTTTCAAAATCGGCACGCTGCCTATTTTGCCTTTTTAAATTTTTCAGCTAAGTGCCGATTTTGAAACTAATTAAAAACTTTTTAAATATTTTTGTTTAAATAACTATTAATCGTCACAAAATTTGGTATCAGAAATTTTTGGAGATTAATGTGCCATCGTCACACTAATCTCACCTCGTTAAGAGGTGTTTTTATTTGATTTATAGAAATACGTTTAAAAACAGATAAGTTAAAATATTGTTTACATTCATTTCGCCATCATTCCTATGGCAGCTATAGGATAAAGTAGTCCGATTTCTGCCGTTCCGACATATATACTGCGTGCTAAAGAAATAAGAAAATATGCTGAAAATTTCAGCTCCATAGCTCCAAAACTGAGAGACTAGTTTGCGTAGAAACCGACAGACGGACGGACAGACGGACAGACAGACGGACATGGCTAGATCGACTCGGCTGGTGATGCTAATCAAAAATATATATACTTTATGGGGTCGGAGATGCCTCCTTCACTGCGTTGCAAATATCATGGCAAAATTATAATACCCTCTGCAAGGGTATACAAATTGTAACTTCTCTGTTTCCAAACGTATTTCTATAAATTTTGAGATATAGCAGTTTTTTATGGTTCTAGAATTACGGTTTTCATTTTTTTAAGATCGTACAAATATATCATATGGCTGCCATAGAGGCGATCGGTCGATTTATATGAAAATGTAAAATTTTACATGTAAAATGTAAAATTTATAAAATTCGATATTTTTTCAACATTACTAAAATGGTTTGATTTTCAATGATCCAATTGCAGACTGCCGAAGTTAGCTTTCTTTCTCGTTATTTTTTTTTTTGTTTTGTTGGACGTTGTTGCACTACGGTCAGTACACTCAAGTGGCCCTTCAAGACCAAGCACGTGCTTGTTAGGGTCAGGTTTTAATAGACGCGAAAGAAAAGTATAGGTAAAAGAATGCGAGGAATATAGACTACAATCAGGCAGCTCGATTGCTATCTTGTATGTGTACTAAGTGGGTTAAGATTAATGTTTTAAGTTTAGGAAGACATCTACAGATGAGGTAATTTTGTACAAATCATTATAATTTGCACATAATACTCTAAAGGGCCCATGCATTTCATATGATGTTCTGCAATGGTGCAAAACTAAAGGCAGGTACTAGTGGTTCTACATGATACGTGGAAATTCAACTGACCCAATAGATCGCTGCTTTCCGCGTCCCCACGGATCAGGTTATATGTTACATAAAGACAATGCCTAGCATCGTTCTACGGTTTGCTAAGGAGGGTAGGTTAATTAGGAGAAGTCTATTAGAATAAGAGGGCAACCTATAGTTTGCATCACAGTTTAAGCCACGAAGAGCGAAAAGTAAAAAGTTATTTTGAACTGACTCAATGCGTTCGCTGTGGAAGTCCCACTCGGGACTCCAAACGCAAGATCCTTATTCTAAAATAGGACGAACTAACGAAATGTATAAGTTCTTTGTGACGTAAGGGTCATCGAATTCTTTGTACCACCGTTTAATAAATCTAAGCACACCCCTGGCTTTATTCACAATGCACGAAATATGATCAATAAACTCCAGTTTAGGATCCAGGCGGATACCCAAATCGTCAACTAGAGTGATCCTTTCCAGAGAGCGACAGTTCAGCATATAGGTCGCAAGCTTGGGAGAGACACGTGAGAATGTCACCAGCTTGAATTTGGAGCCATTTAGTTTTAATAAGTTTGCAGTGCACTGTTTGTAAATCTGACTGACAAGTACTCTTGAGTTAGTCAACTTTGGGCAAGTCGTTAATAAATAATGTAAAAAGTAAGGGACCTAGGTGGCTCCCTTGCGGGACACCAGGACCTTTTGGGTCCTGCCATTCAGATAACTTGAGATCCACTTAAGAAGATCGACGGGAAAACCCATTAAGTCGAGTTTCCTAATAGGAAGGGAATGATTAACGGAGTCAAACGCTTTACTAAAATAAGTATAAATAACATCTGTCTGTAAATTTTGAGGTAAACCCCTTATAATAAAAGAAGTGAGCTCCAGTAGGTTAGTTGTCGTTGATCCCATGTTGGCATGGAAAAATTAATGATCTACACAGGTGCTGCAAATGGGGAGTAATTACGTTTTTAAAAAGTTTTGGGATGAGACTATAAGAAAAGAATATGAGTATGGGGTCGAATAAAGATAATTAAAGAAAATATTTTAAAGTTACTTAAATACTACCAAAATATTACTAAAATGGCCTTCTTTTGGCCTAATAACCGCGATCTGCGCTGTTGCTGTTGATTATTTGTTTATGGTGCGGTTACAAAAAGTATTTAAGACAGCGTCTGCAGCGCGATCTACAGCTCATCGAAACTGTTTGCCAATGTGGGGTTATTTCTGGTTGAGTGACAATCCAGGTTAGAATAAATCTAGTTGAAAGTAAAGTAAGTCCAATTGAGAGTAAATCCAAGTATAGTTAAATCCGGTTTAGAGTATGTCCGAGTGAAGTTAAGTCCGGTTGAGAGTATGTCCGAGTGAGGTTAAATCCGGGTGCTGCCTAGGGGAGGTAATGCCAGAACTTTCGATCAGATGCTGCCCCAATCACGCACAAGTGGCCGACTGACACTAGAGCTTTTAGCTGAGCGCAGTTTTGAGAGTGGACCAGCTCCTTGTACGTTTAGGGGCTGATCAAAAGTTTTTGGATGCCTGAAAATATAATGAGGTTAAGCCCGAACTTTTTGCAGGGCTATTCTATGCATACCTAAGAAATAATACACCTGTCCAACAAGATAGCCGAAATGTTAACCTGTCAGGGACTGCCGCCAGTTTCAGCAGCGCAAGGTGGTCCACATGCCGAGGTTGAGGACGCCAACTGCAAGTATCAGCTGCTTGCCGAGATTTGGGTCGCTTGCTGCAATTTAGCAGACTGCCAAGACTGTTCTCTTGCACTGCAAGGGATCTGCACTTGCTCCGATCTAACCAAGAAAACACAATTACTATAGCCCTCGCGTTTGCAGATTTTTAAACTGCTCACCTGCAGACATTTTACACACGCGGGACGACGATGAAGAAGAAGCAACGGACAGAATTTGGTCTGCGCCGGCTGCAAAACTGTTTTGGAACACGAATGGATGAGATGCCAATATATGGGGACTTGCTCGCAAAGGTTATGTTGCACACGCGGAACTTTTAAGTTAAGTTAAAACGCACGTCTGTTTCCTTAAATGTTCCAATCGGAAGAGAAAAATTTGGCTGAGCGGAAGTTTATTCTTGGCAAAGTAAGGGTTGGCGGATCCTCGTTTGACAACTGTCAAGGGTTGGAGATACCAGATCTTTCGTTTAGCGTTAACATCACCAATCGTGCTGTTAACATAAAGTTGATAATTTTATGGCGGTTTATTTGAAATAATAAGACAAGAAAAAAATAATAAAACAAAACAAAAAAAAATCGTACCCTCACACCACAGATTTTATCGATGTAAAGTTTAAGAGATAAAAGCTGAAACAGGGTACTCTACCAAAGGTCCTTTGCATGAAAAACTCCTAGTTCCTTTCCGTTGGGGTCCTCGAGCAAATACAATGACTGACCTCTCTTCTCCTTCACACTTGCCTTAACTCCAACTGGTGCTAACTTGGCATTGAAGTGAGAAGCTTGGTTGCTTAACGCGAAATTCCTTTTTATGACTTCGTGACCTACTTCAAATGTCCGATGCCGGAAACGCAAATAATATTCGTGCCGGTTTTTCTCGTATCGTCAACTGCCTAGCTATTTCAAAGCAAATCTTCGGAAATTCATCTGCCCTAGCGATCTTAGCTGAACTTTCTCACAAGATTTGAAGATTTCGAATCAACTTATAATCCTTCCCATGAGATAACATATGCTGTCCAAAGACGACATAGTATGGGGACTTTCCAATTGACTGATGAACCGAATTCCTCAATTCAGAGTTGATGCTCCCAATATAAAGATCCCACAACCTTTTATCTGATCGAATATATGAGCGAAGAGCCGCATTATCCGACCGATTAACACGTTCAGCCGCGTTAGATTGCGGGGCGTATTCCGTGTTTTGAAGTGAAGGCTGCGAACTCGTGGCTTTTAAACTGAGTGCCATTATCGCTGACCAAAACCTCAGGAGTTCCGAAACACACAAAGATCTCGTCCCTGAGATAATCGATTACTACCTTTGAAGTAAACCTTTTAAGTGGTTTAAGCCAAGTACATTTGGAGAAGTGGTCGAAAAGAATTAAGATACCTACATTTCCGTTTCTTGTCCTCGGAAATGGACCAATAAAATCCATATAAATGCTTGAAACGGCCTTTTACTGACGGCTTGGCAACTGTTAAGTGGTCGAAGACGACGCGTCGGATGTTTTGAAGTTTTGCATGTCTCACAACAAGCTATATAACTCCGAACCTCCATCACCATGTTTGGCCAATTCTCCGAAGTCGCTTAAGACACTTTGCAACCCCGCAATGGGATGAGGTTGGTTGGTCATGTGCAGACTGAATAACGCTTATCCTTAGTTCCCGGGGAACAGAAAGCTTCGATAGTAAATAAAGCTATCAACGACTCGGAAATCTGCCAATTCTGATTTCTGCACACGATTTCTAAACTCACGATACTCAGCCGATTTAAATGCTTCTGACTGCAAGTCAATATCTGGAAACATGCCCACATCTACAGCCAAGATATCTTTAGATTTCTTAAACGAACGCGACAGCGCGTCTGATACAATGTTCTGAGATCCCCTGCGATGCTCGATTTCAAAAACAAATCTTTGCAACTTGATAGCCCACCAGGCTTATCTCCCGCTGAGATCCGTTTGATTCATTAGCCACCTCAAGGCTGAATGATCGGTAACGACTTTAAACTTTTGACCCTCCACATACATACGAAACTTCTTAATAGCTACAATGACGGCGAGGCACTCTAACTCTGTAACTGTGTAGTTACGCTGAGCTCCATTCAACTTTTGAGACATGTAAGCGATTGGACGCTCATTGCCCAATTCATCACACTGTGTCAAAACTGCACCAACACCACGCATTGATGCGTTGTATTGTATTATGAACGGCTTTTGATAGTCAGGGTGAATAAGGAATAGAGCACAGCCCAGTTTTGACTTGATTTCGTCACTTTGTGCGTCCTCGTTCCATGAAGTAGATCAGTAAGAGAAACGGTTAATAATGAGCGACCCATGATTTTTTTACAACTTTCGCTATTAAATATCCGACTTCTAATCTCATTATATTCTTTAAGGCGAATATGGTAGGGCTTAAAATGTCAATTATTTGAAACGTCAGGTATGTTAGTTGAACTTTCAGGGATGATTGTATGTTCTTTTGTCTCAGTTTTGTCTGCGTCCAAGTCCACTGTCGGGCATCCGTCCTCGGATTGACTCGGATGTCCGGGCGGGAGTTTTCCGATTTTTTTATACATTTCGGGCAAGAAGGCTTGTAAGTATCGATAGCTCCGCAGCCGTAACAAAATATGCGGCGAGGCTGGACACAATCATGATATCGATGACCACATTAAACCTGCAAAAAGGTAATTTCAAATGAGGACCCTAATATCGGCTGCTGGCTGTGTGATAATGTTGTGCACGCCGAGTCCCTTGATCGCACAGGCCGGGCGGCTGAAATTATTAAAAACAGTGGAATGCGCTACTGCTGTGAAACTTGTCGCGAGGTTGAAAAGGAAATGAGGTCTATTATGCGGCAAGCCAAAAATGGTTTTAGGGAGCTACTTGTTAGTTTTCGTAAAACTAATGAGGTGCTCCTTGCGCTGGACTCCCAGTTTAATGGCCTTAAGCTATTAAATGAGTCCCCTAAGCGCAAAAAAACCACGGTTTCCACACCGCATTTGGGCGGATCTCAACAACTCGCGGCGGGTTCTCAACAGCTCACTCCCTCGGCACAGCCCCCGACTCCAATATATCTAACTCCAATGATATTAAGATTGGGGGCGAGAAAAGATTCGGCCTCCGAATGTGCCGCGGGAGAGACAGCGCCTCCATTTATATCCGTTGCGTCCGCTGAGGGGTCACAATTAACCCCATCCAGAAAACTCCCCAGGGTAACAGGCCCGGAATACCGGCCGAAATTGGCACTACAAATGTATTGCCAAAAGCCCTGATTGCTATTCCATCAACGAAACAAATATTTGTTTCGCGGCTTTCCCCTGATCAAACATCTGATGATGTAAGTACCTACATTCTAGGTCATATTAAGAACGATAATTCTAAGAATAAGGTGGAAAAATTTCTATTTTCTTATGCTAGGGATATTTCATCTTTCAAAATAAATGTCCCTGACAAACTTTTTAAGACAATGTGCTCTGAGAACTTCAGGCCAAAGCACATTGTTGTTAAGGAGTACGAAGCTAAGATAAAGAAAAGACGTCCTGTTGGAGTTGGTTTACCCAGGCCGGAAAAATCCATTGTGCCGTCTACCTCGTCCGCTTCAAAAAACTAAGAAATTCTCTTCTTCTTTCCTATCAGAATGAAAGAGGCTTAGGTAGTAAGCTTCCTAAATTGTATTCTGATAGTTTATCGTTTGCATCCCAGGTGATTGTGTTCACAGAAACCTGGTTGAAGCCGGAGATTCTAAGCTCCGAAGTTTTTCCAGCTGTGTACAAGTTAACACATCCAATTCTCACAAAGGGAATTTGCTAAGTTGCAGGCCACATCCGGTGGCCAACACGCGCAACTATGAAGTTGGTGACCAAACACCCTGAGGGAAATTGCCCGGAGTCCGTCGTCAAACGGATTGCTGACTCGGCACCTATCAACAGTGCCGGGAACACTCGGGCAGCGCATGATCTACACGCGCCGGATACCAAGTGCTGACCAAGCATCTTGGCGGCAGCGCTGCAGCGGTCCGAAGACCTCGAGCCGTGGCCGGATCGGACCTTTAAGTTAGTCTTAAATTCATACTCCGCTGCCTTAGCTGCGTAATCAAACATATTGTAACGAATATTATAAACCAAACAATTTATCTTATCCTTGCCTTAACAGGTGTAGGACGAGTAAATGATTAACAAACTTAACTCATCGTGTCCTTATTGACCTTTGCCTAAACAGGCCCATGGGAAATAAGTAAACAGTAATACACAGAGATTTTGTAATTTACACAACGTAAAAGCTTTATCGGCCTTCCAGGCGAAGGGGCGGGGTCCTCATTGCGGTTGACTTCAACATCACGTCTGAAATGTTAACTTTCGAGGAATGCAACGAAGTTGAATTCCTTTGTGTGAAGCTATCATCTAATGGTAGTTTTACTTATATTACATGTTCCTATATTCCCTCCATGTCGGAACTTCCTATTTATTGGAACTACCTTTCCGCTATTCAGGCGGTCTCCAAAAGACTTTCGGATAAGGACCATTTAGTAGTTCTAGGTGATTTTAATATTATTGGGGCTATTTGGTCTACAAATGAATCTTCAAATACTCTTAACTACAGCACGGCATGACTTTATTGATGGCTTGTTTGCCATGGATATTTTTTACGATGCTATGAATTTCTATTTTACAGAATGTGTTCCGCTATACTATCCGTCAATCCCAAATAAGCCTTCCTGGTTTAGTAAAGAGTTGACTCGCCTCAAAAATATTAAGTCCAATCTCTATTCTAAATTTAAACGTAACGGTTCTCAAGCTGTCCATTCTCGCTATTTAGCGGATCGGTCTAAGTTCACCGTGCTTAACGCGCAGTGTTATTAAAACTATCTGACTCGTTGTAGGGTTCAGTTCGCGGTGGACCCAAAACAGTTTTATAATTTTGTCAACGCTAAACGTAAGCCTATTACACATCCTTCCTCGCTTTCATTTGAAAACACTACAGCAAACAATGAAATCGCCGATCTTTTTGCTCAGTTTTTTTAAACTACTTATTCTCCGTCATCCGATTCAAAACAATAGGTCTTATAACATGCCCAAATCAAACCTAATATTCAGTCCTAGCTTAACCGAAAGCTCCCTTCTTTTGGATCTTCAACGTGTCAAGCCAGTTTACTCGCCAGGTCCCGATGGAGTACCAGGCTGTGTGCTTAGGTATTGTGCCGATGCCCTGTGCAGTCCCCTTCTAAAATTGTTTACCTTATCCTTAAAAACATCCCAATTTCCCCTATTTGGAAGGAATCATTCGTCATTCCTTTCCACAAAAAAGGTAGCAGGTCGATCTTCTTAGATGGATCTCAAGTTATCTGAATAAAAACAACTTGTCGAATGTTCTCCGGGTGACCTCTGGTGTCCCGCAAGGGAGCCACCTAGGTCCCTTACTTTTTACATTATTTATTAACGACTTGCCCAAAGTTTTGACTAACTCACTAGTTTTGACTTATTAAACCTACTTGTCAGTCAGATTTACAAACATATCTCAATAACTTTCAAAAATGGTGCACTGCAAACTTATTAAACCTTAATGGCTCCAAATACAAGCTCATGTCATTCTCACGTGCCTCTCCCAAGCTTGCAACTTATACGCTGAACTGCTGCTCTATGGAAAAGATCACTCTAGTTGACGATTTGGGTATCCGCCTAGATCCTAAACTGGAATTTATTGATCATATTTCGTCCATTGTAAATAAAGCCAGAGGTGTGCTTGGATTTATTAAACGGTGGTCGAAAGAATTCGATGACCCCTACGTCACGAAGAACTTATACATTTCGTTAGTTCGTCCTATTTTAGAATATGGATCTTGCGTTTGGAGTCCCCAGTGGGACGTCCACAGTAAACGCATTGAGTCAGTTTAAAATAATATTCACTTTTTGCACTTCGTGGCTTAAACTGGGATGCAAACCATAGGTTGCTATCTTAATCTAGTAGACTTCTCCTAATTAACCTACCATCCTTAGCAAACCGTAGGACGATGCTAGGCATTGTTTTTATGTATAACCTGATCCGTGGTGACGTAGAAAGCACCGATCTTTTGGGGCAGTTGAATTTCCACGTACCATGTAGATCCACCAGATCCTACTTGCCTTTAGTTTTGCACCATTTTTGAACCTCGTATGAAATGCATGAACCCTTTAGAGAACTATGTGCAAATTATAATGATTTGTACAAAATAACGTCATCTGTAGATAGCCTTCCTAAACTAAAAACATTAATCTCAACCCACTTAGTACACATACAAGATAGCAATCGACCTGCGCGCTATTAGTCTATATGGTGAAGGGTAGTTTCCTCGCATTCTTTTACCTATACTTTTCTTTCGCGCCTATTAACACCTAACCCCAACAAGCACGTGCTTGGTTTCGAAGGGCCACTTGAGTGTACTGACCGTAGTGCATCAACGTCCATATATATAAAGAAGCTATGGTAGGGGTATCTATATGTAATATTTCATGTCCCAGGTCTGATCGCAAGTTATTCCGTACTGCTTGAACCAATTCTAGGTCTGACATAGACTCAGATAAAGCATCTGCAAGGGCTAAGATAGCATCTAGAAAGTCGTCGAAATGTTCGTTGTTTCCCTGCTTTCTCCTACGCATTGAGTCTCATATGTCTTGGTCGGATCTCCGATCTTTATATCTTTCTCTTAAACGCGAACAAATTTGAGCCCAATCCATTTGCTCTGAAACCCTGTGGCATCGCCAATAGAAGGTCAAAGCTGGGCCTACAAACAATAGATTTGCATATTGATATAGTAAATTAAAGTTCCCATTTAATGATTGACCGTTAATGAATTTACGCGATATATAAAATCTTCTACAAAAATTTCTTTAGGTGATCCAGAAAATTTCAATTTCCAATGAGCAATTAAATTTGAGACTCGATCTGGTCGATCGATGTGTTCTTCACGCCGATAATCCCGATTGCTGGCCACATTTTGGTGAGCAGTAAGGCTGTTATTGATTGGCTGTGGTTCTGCTGGAAGAAGAAGATAAATTAAGATTTTGCATTGCCGGGATAATTTGTTCAGATAATGTCGAGGTCAGTCGCGTTTGATATGTTTCAAAAGCATTTGCTATCAGTTCTTGAATTCGGGTTTCCGAAATACTGTTCGATCTTTGTGAGCCTCCAACACGTGGTGACCGTGGGATTTGCGAACTTGTGCTTGGTCTTATATTAGGGGCGGTCCTTCTCCTCTAGTGGCAGGTCTTGTGTTCGGACGACCTCTCGGAGTTGTGCCCGTTCGAGTGTTTGAACTATATCCGCTTTGGGACCTTGTTGTTTCTAAATTGATATCTTGGGTTGTGTTAACCCGATTTGTAAGCTGAGAAGGTAAACTTATCCTATGTTAATTCGGTTTCACTTAAGAAATGATATGGGCTTATATCCTTATTCGCTTACTTTAAGCTGAATCTAAACAAAACTTATTTGCTCGTTGCACTGAATGAAAGAGTATGCTGCTGAAACGTTCCAGCCAGATAGTCTCGATTTTTTCCTGCAACTTAACTGATTGTAAATGGTAGTAAAGTATTTATAAAACAAAACGTATACAGGAAAGAGTTATTGTTGAAATTTTCCAACAATATAATTCTCAAATTTCCTATGCTTTTAAGTTATAATTTATCTTGTATGGAACTTAATTCCAAAAAAAAATGATCGTTTGATTCGTTAATTTATTTACTGGTCCGGTTCTGATATATTTCCCAGAATCAAAGCATTTCCTAGTTAAAAAAATAAGGAATTTCTGAAACTATTTAAAATAAATCGAATGTTAATGATTGTAAAAACGGACTTAAAGGAAATTTTGTGAGGGCAGCATGGGGTGGACAAGAATTCTTGCTTTCGTGCTTGCTGTTGCTATGCTTGTGCTATGCTGGCCCCACGTTGGGCGCCATTTATTCTATGACGAAAACGGTTGGGTGGATATCGGCTGGGAAGAAGATATGGATATTGTAAACCCTATTCTTGAAGAACTCAGGTGTTATTGCTCTTCGGCTTGACCCGCCCTACCTGTAAAGACATTTAATGATCGGTTGCCCTTACCCATTAAAAGTAAAACCTATTTAGCTCAGGTGCCCATTATAGTACTACTTTTTATACCCTTGCAGAGGGTATTATAATTTTGACCAGATGTTTGCAACGCAGTGAAGGAGGCATCTCCGACCCCATAAAGTATATATATTCTTGATCAGCATCACCAGCCGAGTCGATCTAGCCATGTCCGTCTGTCTGTCCGTCTGTCCGTCTGTCCGTCTGTCCGTCTGTCCGTCTGTCGGTTTCTACGCGAACTAGTCTCTCAGTTTTTGAGCTATCGAGCTGAAATTTTCAGCATAGTCTTATTTCTTTAGCACGCAGTATATATGTCGGAACGACCGAAATCGGACTACTATATCCTATAGCTGCCATAGGAATGA
>VNJO01002541.1:0-28266 GCA_008042535.1 Drosophila tani | reverse complement strand
TTTTTGGAGTTGAATGTGCCATCGTCACTTTAATCTCACCTCGTTAAGAGGTGTTTTTATTTGATTATTAATTAGTGTTACGATGGCTATGTTTGGTATTGGGCGATTTTTGATTTTTCAATAATTGCTAAAAAAAAACACAACTTTTAACAAAGAAGTGAATTTTCGACCATGTTTTTTGGTCTTTTGAAGGCTGTAAAATTTCGAAAAATCAAAAATTTAAAAATCTTGTGTTACCATACATAGCGACATGTTTTCTGATCAATTTAAAAAAGAATTAGTCGAATCGGATTAAAATTGCTAGCAGAAGTCTTACCAAAAAGTTTAAAAAAGTCAACTTTTGGGGAAACGCTTTTGAAGATACGCCGAGCGCTCAAAACGGTCGCAGGTGCGTGCGTTCCAGACACCGAAAAACCATGAAGGAATGTTTTTTTACAAAACTCCTTTAAGGGCGTTTTACTAATATCGGCTACTTCAAAAATATGCAAAAAAAAATCGATTTTTTGAAACCGCGACGGCGGAAGACTGCCTTAACGGTGATCACGGATCATGCGTCCCTAGACGGGCTTATAACATAAACGGATTGGCATTCTAGTTTGGCTCGATGGTTATCAAAATTAGAAGGTTTTACCTTCAACATAGAGCATCGCAGCGGAAAGTTGAATGTGGGTGAATGAGGAGGACATAGCTGCTATATATGCAAGTCATTGGTTGTTAATGGAGTTTGACTCACCGGAGTTAAAGGAAAGCAAAGAATATTGCAACGTAAACGTAGAAGTTTAGTTCAGACCAGTGCGTTTTAGTAGGCTGTGCGTGTTTTTGTAAATGTGAACGAATTTGTCCAACTATATATAATACCGCGATCACATTGGCTGAGCACAAGCAGCACGGAGCCAAGGAAAAGTGCAAGAAGTAGGAGAACGGCCAGAACCATTTGGTGAGTTAAGCAGTGGCGGCAAAGAAGTGGTAGTGACACATTTAAATTCCGGCTTTATTTAAATAAGGGCTTATTCCTGAAGCCCAAGCAGCGATTAGGTCTCGGCGGAGTTTCCAATGTTGTCACCAAATTAGGTAACTCTAGCTCTCATAGTCTCTGAGATCTGTTGTTTCACACGGACGGACAGACGGACATGGCTAAATCGACTCGGCTGATGATGCTGATCAAGAATATATATACTTTATGGGGTCGGAGATGCCTCCTTCTGCCTGTTACATACATTCTCGGTTGGCACTAACCCATAATACCCTTGTACCCTATGGGTACCGGGTATATATATAAGAAGTGTACAGATATTGAGAAATGAGTTAATATGTTCAGGAAATTGTTGTGGCGGCTTTGCTTTTATATGTTTGTTGTCGGATTGTTTATGTTATGTCGTTATTGAACCAGGATCATCTTTGTTGGTGACTTGGTTGCTCCTTCATGTTGGTCGATGCTCCTCAATTACTTGTTCGATCTCTTGGCTATCCGAGGCATCCTTCAGGGTTTTATGATGTTGAAGATTGGGGTTGTTGTTGAAGGATTTAGGCTATGCCTAGTGAAACGGGTAGTTTCACAGTTTATTGCAAAAATGTTGAGTGTCCTTCAGGATTCACTTTGGATGCGGCAGATTATTTTACTCGTAGTATTGTTAAAATAGGTCCATTAGGATTCACATGGTACGCGGCACTGTTCGACGGGATGTTGTAACGGACTGCATTGCACATTTTCCGCGGTCGCGAAAAGCTATCCGACTTTTAAACTTATGCGCCTTGTACGCATTCACTTTGGTCTTGGGGAATTTGGAGTCTTTCTGAACAGACTTCCCATCCTTATCTCTGACTACGACTCTCTCCAGTACGGCTATATTGGGGTCTTTTATATTCAAAGACTGTGCCAAGTATTCCCTAGGAATCTCCGGAATGGAACAAAAAAGTGTTCTCACCTAGTGTCATCCATTCCCCTCTTTTCGCCTATTGGCTGGTTATTTTTGGGTCGTCTTTGTTCTAATGTTGAATAGTTCAGCAAAATCGGCGGTGCTGGGTTACAGGTGATTGCATGGCCCAATTCGGCGAGTTTAGGCGGTGTCATCTGCCAGAGCTCACGTCGGCCCTAACCGGCGTACGAAACATCTTCGAGCAAAGCGTAAGAGTTCGAGGGCATATATAATAGCTTGTCCTAAGCGAAGTCGCAGGAGAAAGTTTTTCGTAGAGATGTATAGGTTCTTTGGTTCACAATTTTTGTGAAAGTATATTAAAGTTCTATAATCTATTCAGGTGGTCAAGTTAGAGTCAAGAATTTTACAAGATAGGTGTGATACATGGTCATAGCGTCTTAAATTAAACACAACGTACAATTGAGTGAAAAGCAACCACTAAAGTTTGCATGTCCCGAGTATCGCAATGGCCGAAAACTTCGATTCCATAAAAGAGAGTAGGAATAAAAATGACTTTGGAAATTAATTACCTTATTTCTTTTGGTATATAAGATTTAGAGGCTGCAAGCTTACGCAACTGACCATATGTGCGACCAGTTCTTTTATTGATATGCTTGCTCCATGTTAAGGTATTACTAACAGTTATGCTCAGGTTAACTACATGGTCTTCATAACTGATTGAAGTATTGTATATACATATTTTTGGAAGAATTTTAGTATCAATCGCTATTTTAGATATGACGATGCATTTCGATTTTCTAGGATTTATTCCCAGGCCATTGTCCTTCGCCCATTTGTCTATAATTGACAGTATTTTATTACTTCTACTGACGCAAACATTTACTTCTTTGACAGGACTACTAACATATATTTGAACATCATCAGCATATAAATGTACTACACAGTCAGACAGGACACTAGGTAAATCATTGACATAGATTGTAAACAATAAAGGCCCTAAAACTGATCCCTGAGGTACACCTCTTGTAGGTTGCCTTAAGGTGGAAGACTGCGTTCCAGCAACTACTATGACTCTATTAGTCAAGCATGAATTAATTAAGTTTACCGAAGAGTCTGAAAAATTAAATAAGTTCTTAAGCTTTGAATCTAAGATTTTATGATTGACTGAGTCAAAGCCTTTGCTGTGGTCAAGAAGTGTTAAGAACGTAACACAATTGTTGTCAAGTTGCTGCCTAATATCTTAATTTATGTCAATTATTGCACTAATTCAACTCGGTTTTTTTTTTAGAAACCGGACTGTTTATGGTGAATTAACAAATTGTTATTCAGAAAAAGTTGACATTAGGTTGGCTTTTTTCCATTCGGCCGGAAATGAGCTCGTGGTTAAAACGGTGTTAAAAACATGTGTGACGTGGGGCAACAACAAGGGAAGTAGAATTTTAATAAATTTTGGGCTTTGGCTATGGAGAGATTCCGCATTTGATTTTACCTTAAGAATACTATCAAGGACATCACACTGATTGACGCACATAAAACTACATTTATTAACACATAGAGGTGCAGTAATCAGGTACGGGTTGCATATTGCTTCAAGTACATCCATTTCCAAAAATGTTCGGTTTAGTTTTTCAACATCTGCATTAAGTTCAGTCTTTAGTGTGCCATTTCCTATACCTAACTTATTAATTTCAGTCCAGCGGTGTTTTACAGAAGAACATTTTTCAAATTTTGACCTATAGTACTCGCACTTGGCGGATTTAATTTTTTTGTTTACCATTACTCCAAAGTCTTGTATCGCTTCCATTTTAAGAAATCGGCATCACGCTGATAAATTAAATTCCTTATTTCACTAATGAACCATGGATTCTGTGTAGGCTTTATAACCTTCGTTTTCAACGGCACAAACTTATTAAACAAATAACGAATATTGTTATTTAAAACATTAAATTTACAATCACTAACAGAAGTTTGATAAATTGATGACCAGTCACACGCATTAAAATCTAGCTCAAGTTCAGTGTAGTCAATATTCTTAAAATCTCTATACTTAAAAGAAGTTGTATTATTGTCAAGGGCCAAGTCATATGTCAGGAAAATTAAGTCATGTCTAGAGAAAGCTGGTACGGAGACCTGGTCATAAAGTAAAATTTTACTACGGTCATTAATAAAAAAACAAGTCAAGAACTGTATCACAGATACTTCCGAAATGTGTAGGCATCGTTGAGTTCACGGCATATAGTGAGTCAAAATGATCTAAAAGATGGTTCTCTTTTAGAAGATTACTATTAAAGTCGCCTGCCAGTCGCCTGATGTCTGTGTATGAAAGAGAAATCTCCGAAATCACACTGAGTAGTGGCTCATAGTCGGTGGTACGATTCGGTCTGTAAATACATCCAAGTAGAATTTTCTGTTTCACTTTATTTGTGATTTCTAAAAACAAATATTTAATTAAGCATTCACTTGGATGTTTACATTTAACACTACATTTTAGCTGCACATTTACGATCAGAACGAAACACAACATAACCATCACAAACAATAGTCAGGTCGTATAAATCAGGCAGAAACCACGTCTCAGACACACATATCACATCCACATTTGATTGGGTAAAAATAAATCTAAATTCGTCAATTATCTTCAATAGACTTTGTGCATTTATGTGCACGACCTTGAGACCGGTTTTATATTTACTAATTGTTTTTATTAAGGCACCAGCTATGGAACTACCTCATTATGCATAAATATTATAAGGAATTGTTAGGAGCGCAATCTCAATATTTTAAATCGAAACTATGAAATAAGAGTATAATTCTAAACCTAACCTGTGCATAAATGCTTTCGAACGAAAGCTATTAGAGCCACCCGCAGCATTATTAGGGCCAGCTGATGCTATGGTGTGAGAACAGTGCGGAAGAGGATCGGACGACTTAAGAGATAAAAGCTCCTCGATGCGCTCAATGCAGTGAACGCCCTCTCTTCCATGACAGCGCACGTGTACAAGACCACGCCGTGTTAAGACAGCTAAGAGAATTCTGTGCTCTTTCATACGCATGGCTTCTTTAAAAATTTGGTAGTTTTCTCTTAAAAGCTGCTCATTTACATATAGCACAGCATCGGAGTTGAGACCCAATAATTGCAAGCTGAGTTGTTTTTTGTGCTCGCGCCGGTACAACCCAATTTTGCTAGGAAGGGAGAACTTCTTGCGGATGTTTTACATTTTAAGAACTATGACTGGATCTACGCGCGTTTGTTGCGATTTTCGGGCTCGGAAAATATCGCAGATTTTTGGTGGTGGAGTTAGCTGGAGATTGAAACAGAGCTTGTTATACAGAGCTCTAACGTTTTCTCCCTCCACGACGGGGACACCGTGGATGCGCAGCTCGCACGCGCTGGTGGCCATGTGTTGGGCAGCCTGTTTTGCCTCCAGGCGACCCACTCGCTCACCCATTTCTCCCAGATCAGCCACATCCTGGTCCAGCCGCTCCACTCGGTCACTGAATCGATCCCCCTGAGATCGAAGATCGACCACGTCGCGTTCCAGATTGATGACTCGGGCACCCATCTCCTTGACCTCACTCAAGATGAGCTCCAAGCGATCCAAGAGACTGCTAGGGATGCGCTGCTCGGCCTCCATGACGCGGTTTGCGATTTGGTCCGTCTGCTCCTGGAAACGAACCTTGTGCATCGGAGACGCGGTCGCTAGAAGTTCCAGCTTTGTTTCGGGTGCGCTTTGTCGGCGGTGCAGTGGAACCCATTATAATTTTAAACGCGGTCCGTTACTTGATCCTTTGTTATTTTGTGAAATTTCAACGCCAATTTATATTACTCAAGTAAAAGCCTCCACTGGCGCTTTTTCATAAGCCGTGGTCCGACGCTTGGTCCTTGCAGTTTTTCGTGGATCTCCCACGTCGATGTAGCTTCTCTCCAGTCTCAAGCCACCGCTTTCACTAATTTAGCCGAGGTCAGGACTTGATCATGTTTGTTCTCTCGTGGACCTCCCACGTCGTTGTCTTTTATTTATTTCAGGAGTCCGCTGTCGCCTCCTCATAAGCCCCGGACAGTCGCTTGCCTTATATCCTTTTTATTTTTTCTTCCACGCCGAACAAACAGACCAGCATTATAAACTTTATCTTTACTGGGCGCTCACGTTTTTTTATAGCGGTTTACACTTATGTAATAGTTATAGATTCCTGATGTATAATTCCACCTAGAGGTTATCTATGCTAGAGTATTCTTGAACGTTCTAGAGGGCGATCATAGTATTTAGTGTATGCTTAAACTTGTATATATGTGAGTGCTGTTGCCCTTGATTACATGTATGTAAGTTGACAAAAGCGCGAATGATAGGGCATTCTTGTACTTTTCAGGGGGCGATAAGAGTATTTTGAGCATACTTAAATCTTATATATAAGCGTGTGTATACTTCTCAAATTAGTTCTTACTGATAGGTGGCGTGTATATAATTAGACTACTTGAGCCCTTGATCGGTCTGTGATATCAAGTGGTTCTTTGGGTGTGGACAATTATGCATATTCACTATCGTTGCCTTTTCCTCATTTTGAAAGACCCATACGGTCGACTGCTGTTTAGCTTCGGGCTCATATGCATAATAACAATTTTGTAGACATCTTTGGAAGTTCATGCACTGAAATGTTGTATCATTTTCTTGCACCAATCGACACGGGCCTCTTTTTGATCACTTGTCAGATTATGCGGTATCCAACGCGAACAAAGATTTTTTACAACTAAGCATTCATGTAATATTGAATGTACGCTGGTGAAACTTATGCCCAAGGGTGCCTGAATCTCAGGGTATGTAACATGTCGATCTTGCTGGTACAACAACTGTCCTTGGACGACCTTCGCGAGATGCCTTAAAAATTCATTGTTTCAGGTTTTTAAAGTACATAAGGAAGGTGCTTGGTCGTCATATATCGATTTAAGTTAATCGAAGCATTCTTGCCTGGTTAATCCACGTTTAAAACTGTGAAAAAAAAATTCGCACGAAAACGTTCACGGCTTAACTCCATGATATTGCCTAAATGAACTTTAAATGTTACTGTAAATAACAAAAATATTACTATTACTTTAAACTGTTCTGGGTGAATTTATGTTAAACAAGAAAGAAAACTAACTTTGGTAAGCCGAAGTTTGTATACTCTTGTAGTCTGCAATTGAATCATTGAAAGTCGATAAATTTTGGCAAAATAGAAAATATATTAAAGTTTTTAAATTTGTATAACATTTACCTACACATTCTTTATTCTGATTTTTTCGTGACCTGTATTGTCATCAGTATTTTCAACTCGAGGTCTATAGTCAACCTGATCTTTATATACAGAAATCAGATTTGTTGACTATTAATTGCAAGATACACAGATCGTTTTTGTCAGAAGACAAATGCGGCAAGTTTGTTCATACAGTCTGTTTCAATCTTACCAAGGAGATCATCAGTCATCGTCATTATATACTAGTGCCTTGCTGAACCTGGACTTGGGAATCTGTAAGACCCTATACATTAACATCGGCCGCTCTTAATGTTTTACATTTTTACATTTTACATTTTCGTATAAATCAACCGATCGCTGCTATGGCAGCTATATGATACTCGTATAGTTGTCCGATCTTAATGAAATTAAAACCGTAATTCTAAAACCGAAAAAACCAGCTATTTCTCGAAATTTATAAAAATACGTTGAAAAAGAGAGAAGTTATAATTTTATTCCGTTAATTTTCCGATAATTCCTATGGCAGCTATAAGATATAGCGATCCGACTTGCATGACATTTAAAATGTATAGCTGATATATATTTAAAGGGTCATATATTTAATTGGAGCCCAATATCTTCTAAAATAGCGAAAATATAACATAACGTAATATAACGAACTGAACCCTACAACGACTAAAAATGATTTCAAAACACCGCGCATTAGGCATGGTGAGCTTAGAACGAGCTGCTAAATAACGAGAATGAACGGCTTAAGAATTATTACGTTTAAATTTAGATTAGAGATTGGACTTAATGTTTTTGAGGCTAGTCATATCTCAACTAAACCAGGGAGGCTTAATGGAGATTGACTGATAGTGTAACGGAACACATTCGGATAAAAAGGAATTTATGGCGTTGTAAAAAAATATCCTTGGCACCAACCATGTCAGTGCACATGTAGAGATCGGATCAATTGTTCAGCCAATCAGACTTATTCTCCATATCAGTTTCTAAACTAATAAATGATCCCTATCCGAAAGTCTATTGGAGACCAATAAATAGGAAGTACCGACAATGAAAGAACATGTAACATATGTAAATAAAACTACCATGAATTGATAGATTCACAAGAGGAATTTCACATCGTTGAATGGAGTCAAACACTCTTCTGGAAAGCCGATGGGAATACTTAATCCCACAATATCACGATTATATACCTATGGTTATATACCTATGGTTATATACCTATGGGATCTAAATGATATAGTCGTCCAAACTGGTCCGTTTCCACATATATTCCATCTGCAATAGAAAGACTTTGGTAGATCCAGTCCGTTGGTGGGGCTGATCAACAATATATACACCTTATGGGGTCAGTGATGCTTTCTTCAACGCGATGCAAACTTGTCTGTAGCGTTTCGCCATTGAGTTTTTCGTTGCAACATTAATAACTTTTGAACCAAGAACCTTAAACTTTGTCAAATTGCATGGAAATTGTGGAGTTTTTTAAATGAAATTTCTCAACTTAGAAACGGTATCTCTTCTAAAAAAAAGAGCCCTGTGATATTTTGCATTTGTAATCTTTAAATAAAATATCTATTCAAAATATCGAACGCGAACATGAAAGATTTGATTTTTGCAACGCCGTTTTTTCTAGAGGCCCCATGCCATGAAGATAATGTGCAATTGGTAAAAGCCGTGCCTAGCCGTACCATACCATAAAACGTTAAGCCTAGTACTAAAATCGACGAAAAAATTCCGTAATGGAAAACTTTATTGAAAAACAAGAAAGGAAGCTAATTTCGGAAAGCCGAAGTGTGTACACATTTGCAGTGTGCAATTGGATCATTTAAAATCTATCCATTTTGGTAAAATTGAAAACATATCGAAGTTTGTAAATTTGTATAACATTTACCTACACATTTTACATTATACATATTGAAGTAGGGGTTTGAAAACACGTACACGTAATTTAAACACAGAGACTTGCTCTTTATTTGACTCGCCAGAACAAACTGCCTTTTCTAGAAAGACTGGCTTACAGACTAATGTTAGTTAACATATGCTTAAGATAAGTTATACATGTGGTGTATCGAATGAGTTAAATATTATATAACTATCGGAATTGTATTGTTATCGGGATATGATAAGAAAGTGACCCTCTACGAGCCTACTACAATTCGGTCATTCTGTGATCTGGATCCCCCGATCTTGTTTTGTTATAGTACAATTTAAAAATGTAAAAAAATGTTATGGGTAATTTATGGAATAACAAAGTTTTACTACATGTATTTGTATTATAAATTGGTTCATTTCACTATCCAAGGTTTTATGTTTTGAGCTCTCCATACACCCTGGTATAGATTTCGAGAAATTTGAAATCCTTCAACACCCTTTAGGATGAACCTGTCGTTCCGAAGCACTATTACTTGTGGACTTTTTTTCTTTGAAATACATTTTTCTAGCAACTCCTGCTGTACTGTAAACTTTATTCACCATAACGTAATCTCCTTTAGTATAATCCTTTGGCCTTTTCTTTGTCTTATCATCATACGTTTCATTGTATGCCGGTGCTCGTATTTGATTATGTATTCTTTGATTTCGAATCTCCTATAAACTTTCTACACTAACTGTATCCTTAATTTCTTAAAATTTTTCTTTGAGTTTATCCATAATCTGACCTTTCTGCTCTACACCAAAGAGCATATTGCTATGAATCTGTTTAATGCTTCTAAGTACATTGTTATTGAGTGCATACTTTACTTGCTCGATTACATTTGCCCAATGCACGCAATTTTCTGGTTCCGTAAGCAAATCATTGCAATCATTGGCCTAATGCTCCTGCTTCGTTCAACCTGTCCATTTGCTTGTGGGCTCCCCCTTGTCGGAACTTCCTATTTTTTGGAACCACCTTTCCGCTATCACATCGGTCTCCAATAGACTTTCGGATAGGGACCATTTAATTGTTCTAGGTGATTTTAACATACCTGGAGCTATTTGGTCTACAACTGAATACCCTAACACACTTTTAACTACTGCACGTCATGATTTTATTGATGGCTTGTTTGACATTTCGTTGTCTCAAGTCAACCATGCACGGAATTCCTTAGATCACCTCCTCGATCTCTGCTTTGTCTCTGATCTGGCAAGAGTCAGTTTGGTTAATGTCCCGCCCTTGACGCAACCCGATGATCCATACCATCCTACTTTCGATGTGACTATCGATATTGGGACTGTTATGGAGAATAAGTCTGATCGGACAGCTAAGAAAGTCCACTGCTTTCGTAAGGCGAATTTTCGACGCCTTAAAATTTATATATCTGAATTTAATTGGTCCGATCTCTACATGTGCACTGACATCGTGGATGCCATGGATATTTTTTACAATGCTTTGAATTCCTTTTTTACTAATTGTGTTCCGCTTTACTATCCTTCAATCTCAAATAAACCTTCCTGGTTATTAAAGAGTTGACTCGCCTCAAAAACATTAAGTTCAATCTCTACTCTAAATTTAAACGTAATGGTTCTCAAGCTGTCCACTCTTGCTATTTAGCGGCTCGGTCTAAGTTCACCGTGCTTAACGCGCAGTGTTATAAAAACTATCTGACTCGTTGAAGGGTTCTGTTCAAACAGGACCCAAATTAGTTTTATAATTTTGTCAACACTAAACGTAAGCCAATTACACAACCTTCCTCGCTTTCATTTGAAAATACGACAGCAAACAATGATCAGGCAATCGCCGATCTTTTTGCTCAGTTTTTTCAAACTACTTATTCTCTGTCATCCGATTCAAACCAGACCTGTTCTTATAACATACCCAAATCAAACCTAATTTTCAGTCCTAGCTTAACCGAAAGCTCCCTTCTTTTGGATCTTCAACGTGTCAAGCCGGTTTATTCGCCAGGTCCCGACGGAATACCAGGCTGTGTGCTTAGGTATTGTGCCGAGGCCCTGTGAGTTATTTCTCCATGCCAACATGGATTTGTTAAACGAAGATCAACGACCACTAACCTTCTGGAGCTCACTTCTTTTATTATAAGGGGCTTTCCTCAACATTTACAGACAGGTGTCGTCTATATTGATTTCAGTAAGGTATTTGACTCAGTTAATCATTCCCTTCTTATTAGGAAACTCGACTTAATGGGTTTTCCTGTCGATCTTCTTAGATGGATCTCAAGTTATCTGAATGGCAGGACGCAAAAGGTCCTCTTAAAAAACAACTTGTCGAATGTTCTCCGGGTGACCGCTCGTGTCCCGCAAGGGAGCCACCTTGGTCCCTTGCATTTTACATTATTTATAAACGACTTGCCCAAAGTTGTGACTAACTCAAGATGTACGCTGCCGACGTTAAACTTTGCGTGCAATATAAGGACGGCGCTAGCCAGTCAGATTTACAAACAGATCTTAATAACTTTCAAGAATGGTGCACTGCAAACTTATTAAACCTTCAATGCAAGCTGATGACATTCTCACGTGTCTCTTCCAAGCTTGCGACCTATACGCTGAACTGCCGCTCTTTGGAAAGGATCACTCTAGTTGACGATTTGGGTATCCGCTTAGATCCTAAACTGGAGTTTGTTGATCATATCTCGAGCATTGTGAATAAAGCCAGGAGTGTGCTTGGATTTATTAAACGGTGGACGAAAGAATTCGATGACCCCTACGTCACGAAGAATTTATACATTTCATTATTCGTCCTATTCTAGAATATGGATCTTGCGTTTGGAGTCCCCAGTGGGACCTCCACAGCAAACGCATTGATTCAATTCAAAAGAACTTTTTACTTTTCGCTTTTCGTGGCTTATGCAAACCTTAGGTTGCCCTCTCATTCTAACAGACTTCTCCTAATTAACTTACCCTCCTTAGCAAACCGTAAAACGATGCTAGGGATTGTCTTTCTGTATAACATGATCCGTGGTGACGTTGAAAGCACCGATCTATTGGGTCAGTTGAATTTTCACGTACCATGTAGAACCACTAGATCCTACTTGCCTTTAGTTTTGCACCAATGCAGAACATCATATGAATTGCATGAACCCTTTAGAGTATTATGTGCAAATTATAATGATTTGTGCAAAATTACTTTATCTGTAGATAAACTAAACTAAAAACATTAATCTTATCCCACTTAGCACACATACAAGATAGCAATCGAGCTGCCTGATAGTAGTCTTTATTTCTCGCATTCTTTTATCTATACTTTTCTTTCGCGTCTATTAACACCTAACCCTAACAAGCACGTGATTGATTTCGAAGGGCCACTTGAGTGTACTGACCGTAGTGCATCAACGTCCATACAAACTATAAACTTAATGTTAGCTGGTCTTAAAAATTCTTGGATTTCGTTAGATGCATAGCAACTCCCTATGTCGGAAACTACACACTTTGGTGTGCTACGCAACGCCTTTCTTTTGTGTTTGTTGTCTTTGTTGTATATAGACTAACGAATTTGGTAAATCCATCTATGTATTTTTTTGCTTTTCCTGCCGCCACTGGTCCGTAATGACAAAAACTAATAGTCGATCGACATTTGTTTTCTTGTGCACAACTCCATTTCTCATTTCGCAATCTTTATGTTGATTTCTTACTAATTATTCCTTAATTTTTTTTAGTTTTGAATCTTTTGATTTGCAGATTAAAAGATGGTCCTCAAAACTATGTGGGAGCTGATAATGGTAGTGGAGTGGCCAGAGCCACAAGATCCGGTTTTACCTACTAGTCTCTGTCTTTTCCTCTTTAAAATATACTGAAAGGGGTATTCAATTGCAACGTGAGTAACAAGAGGCGGTCACTCCTCGTAGATTCAGTTGCCGCCAGCGTCTCGTGAATCGCACAATCTTACTAACGATTTTGTTAAGGTTTAGAACCAACGTCAAATGTAAAAAAAATATATATATCTACAAAGCCGGTGTTACAACATTACTTAAAAGAGGACACTGCAACTATTTGTTTCAGCAATCAATTAATTACAATCAGTTATTATCTTGAAATGTCTTCCTTGTAAGTAAATACGAAATCTACATAGTGCATATAATAGCCAGAGTCTCCAGCTCAAAGCTGTGATACTTTCCTTAGAATCTGTAGTTTGCTTTGAAAAATAGAATACGGGGTGAAGTTTCCATTTTCCTTACGTTGCATTAACACAGCACCAAAACTTAAAGAACTTGCATCGCAAAGTAATTTAAATTCGTCTTTATGATCATAAATGGCTTAAACAGGCGACTAAATCAGTTTCTTCTTAAAGTTCAAAAAGCCATTTAGTTATTTTTCTTCAAAAGAAAATTCCTTGCCTTTATTTAAAATGTCGCAGAGTGGCTAAGCTGTGGAGGAAAAATCTTTAATGAAACATCTGAAATATGATCATAAGCCTAAAAAGTTTTGAACAGTGTGCCCTTTTTTAGGAAAAGGAAAGTTCATAATCGCATCGATACCTTTATCATCTGCTCAAATGCCTTCGTTTATAATCAAGAAACCCAGGTATTTTATACTGGATTGCATAAACTCGCATGTATCCAAACGCAGCTCCAACTTGTTATTTACTAATCTTATGAACACTTCTTTTAACGTTTTAAAATGTTCTTCCATATTTGAGCTGGCTATAATTATTCCATCTATATAGATAATGACTCTGTTTTCCCGAATTAAATCAGCAAAAATTGTGTTTACAAAGCGTTGAAATACTGCTAATGCGCTTTTTTGCCCATTGCCATCCTTAAAAATTCAAATTGTCCTAATGGATGTATATTTAACTAAATCATCGCCAAGAAATACGTGCGAATAACATTTTTTTAAATCTAGCTTTGAAAATACGCTTTTATTCACTAACTTGTCCAAAAGATCATCTATTAAAGGCAATGGATAATTGTATTTTATTAAAATATTGTTTAACTTCTAATAGCCTAGGCATAACCGCATAACCGCAGATCCTCAATTTTTGTTCTTTACTAGTCCGATAGGAGAATCATATTTTGAGTCGCTATTTCTTATTATGTCCTTCTCTAAATATTCGTCTAATAACTCTTGCAGTTGATTCTTGTCACTATAAGAAAGTCGCCTAGGCGAGCAACTGAAAGGTATCGATTATTCCAAACTAACTTTCAATTCGCATCTGATCAAAGAAATATCTGGTCTCTTTGCATTTACATATGATTGATTTCAAATTCGATTTTTCCCACATTGTACTATGGCCTTGACCATTTTTGTTTTCTAACAGTAGCATAAATGTGTCAATTTGCCGGTATATTTTTTTGCTACAAACTGTTTGATCATGTGTTTGTTTTTTCTAATAATTTTAATTTCCTAATTGTTTTCCTTTAACAATCTCATCTTCTAACAGTCTTTCCGTAATAATTTCATCTCCTAACAGTCTTTCGATAACAAACTCATATCCTAACAGTCTTTTCATAACAATCTAATCTCAAAACAGTCCTTCCGTAACAATCTCATCTTTTAACAGTCTTTCCGAGCCAATCTCATCTTCTAACAGTCTTTCCATAACAATCTCAACTTTTTAATCCTGTTCGCTTACTGTCTCTTTCTCCAACGTCTACTCTCGTCTACATTCTCTAACTCTTGCTCACTACCTGTCTTGGTTACTAACTGTTGCTCACTACCTGTCTTGGTTACTAACTGTTGCTCACTACCTGTCCTACAATATTGTCTGCTCAACTAAAACCTGCAAAAAGGTTATTTCTAATGATGACCCTATTATCGGTTGCTGGCTTTGTAATGCAGCCAAGTGCAATGATAATTGTTCTAGGTGATTTTAACATTCCTGGAGCTATTTGGTCCACAACTGAATCCTCTAACACACTTTTAACTACTGCACGGAACGATTTTATTGATGGCTTGTTTGACATTTCGTTGTCTCAAGTCAAACATGTACGAAACTCCTTAGATCGCCTGCCCGATCTCTGCTTTGTCTCTGATCCGGCAAGAGTCAGTTTGGTTAGGATCCCGATCTCTACATGTGCACTGACATGGTGGATGCCATGGATATTTTTTACAATGCCATGAATTCCATTTTTACTGAATGTGTTCCGTTTTACTATCCGTCAATCTCAAATAAGCCTCCCTGGTTTAGTAAAGAGTTAAATCGCCTCAAAAATGTCGAGTCCAATCTCTATTTTAAATTTAAACGTAACGGTTCTCAAGCCGTCCATTCTCGCTAATTGGCGGCTCGGTCTAAGTTCAGCATGCTTATCGCGCAGTGTTATAAAAACTATCTGACTCGTTGAAGGGTTCAGTTCGCACAGGACCCAAAACAGTTATATAATTTTGTCAAGACCAAATGTAAGCCAATTACACAACCTTCCTCGCTTTCATTTGAAAATACGACGGCAAACAATGATCAGACAATCGCCGATCTTTTTGCTCAGTTTTTGTATACTACTTGTTCTCCGTCATCCGATTCAAACCAGACCTGTTCTTATAACATGCCCAAATCAAACCTAATTTTCATTCCAAGCTTAAACGAAAGCTCCCTTCATTTGGATCTTCATCGTGTCAAGTCGGTTTATTCGCCAGGTCCCAATGGAATACCAGGCTGTGTGCTTTAGTCCTAGCTTAAACGATAGCTCCCTTCATTTGGATCTTCATTGTGTCAAGTTGGTTTATTCGCCAGGTCCCAATGGAATACCAGGCTGTGTGCTTAGGTACTGTGCCGAGGCTCTGTGCAGTCCTCTTCTAAAATTGTATATCTTATCCTTAGAAACAACCCAATTTCCGGTTATTTGGAAGGAATCATTCGTCATTCCTCTCCACAAAAAAGTTAGCAAAGTTGATGTTAACAACTATAGAGGAATCTCTAAGTTGTCAGCCATCCCAAAACTTTTCGAAAACGTTATTACTCTCCATTTGCAGCACCTGTGTAGCTTAGTAGTTTCTCCATGTGAACATGGATTTGTTAAAGGAAGATCAACGACAACTAACCTATTATAGGGGGCTTTCCACAAAATTTGCAGACAGATGTCATCTATACTGATTTCAGTAAAGCATCTGACTCCGTTAATCATTCCCTTCTTATTAGAAAACTCGACCTAATGGGTTTTCCTGTCGATCTCATGGCAGGACGCAAAAGGTCCTCTTTAAAAACAACGGGGTCGCGACATAATTCCGCCGCCATAATTTCGCTGTTTTTAAACAACATAATTTCGCGCGATCCTACGACATTTATCGGTGTCTTATGATTGCTGCTGGAGAAATTTGTCGTTTTTTCTGCTGCTATCTTGTCACTTTAAAGCAGTGATGTCCAAGCGCCCGCCTCTTGTGGTTGGCAAAAATTCTGCCGGCTCTCTGCCGCTACACAGACAGTGTAAACGGTCGTGTGGTGTCGGCAAGCGTCTTCGTGTCGTTTCGGTCGCGTCGTTTCGGTCGCTTCGTGGAATTCGACAACGAAGCGCACACAAAAATCAAATCAGTTGCTGTTCAGCCGTCAACGGAGCAAGGTCTCGCTGCTCAACTCATTAAATATGCACTGACAAAAATGTTTTTGGCAGAATGGGAATATGCATTTTTCTTTATTGAAAAATTTATGGGGATGCGAAATGTTTAATTTGTTCCTTTATTATTTTATTTCTGTTATTTTTATTTGTTATTTAGTAATTTCTTAAGTCTTATGCTTGAATTTGTTTTCTTATTTATAATATATTTAGCAAGAAACAATTTATTTTATTAAGTTTGAAGTTACCGTTTATTTTGCGCAGTGCAAAGCATTAAAACGTCTCGCACGAACCCAACTTCGTTTTTCTCTTACGCACACAAATGCAAGTCACATGCCATTGTATTTGTGTGGACATCACTGCTTTAAAGCGTCATAAGGCCGCCACAACAAATTTTTAACGACATAAGTCTGTGCGATCTTATGACGTTTTTCAGCGTCATAAGATCGCTAGATAAAAACGATATAAGTTCGCGGACAAAATGTTCTGGGCGAAATTATGGCGGCGATCTTATGTCGCTATGTTAAAAACAACTTGTCGAATGTTCTCCGGGTGACCTCTCGTGTCCCGCAAGGGAGCAACCTGGGTCCCTTGCTTTTTACATTATTTATTAACGACTTGCCCAAAGTTTTGACTAACTCAAGAGAACTTATGAACGTTGACGACGTTAAACTTTGCGTGCAATATAAGGACGGCGCTAGCCAGTCAGATTTACAAACAGATCTTAATAACTTTCAAGAATGGTGCACTGCAAACTTATTAAACCTAAACGGCTCGAAATGCAAGCTGATGACATTCTCACGTGTCTCTCCCAAGCTTGCAACTTATACGCTGAACTGCCGCTCTTTGGAAAGGATCACTCTAGTTGACGCTTTGGCTATCTGCCTGGATCCTAAACTGGAGTTTATTGATCATATATCGTGCATTGTGAATAAAGCTTTGGGTGTGCTTGGATTTCTTAAACGGTGGTCGAAAGAATTCGTATACTAGGGGTCCACGCCAAGAAGAATTTATACATTTCGATAGTTCATCTTACTTTAGAAACGCATTGAGTCAGTTCAAAAGAACTTTTTACTTTTCGCTCTTCGTGGCTTATGCAAACTTTAGGTTGCCCTCGTATTCTAATATACTTATCCTAATTTACCTACCCTCCTTAGCAAACAGTAGAACGATGCTAGGCATTGTCTTTATGTATAACCTGATCCTTGCTGACGTGGAAAGCAGCGATCTATTGGGTCAGTTGAATTTCCACGTACCATGTAGAACCACTAGATCCGACCTGCCTTTAGTTTTGCACCACTGCAGAACATCATATGAAATGCATGAACCCTTTAGAATTATGTGCAAATTATAATGATTTGTACAAAATAACCTCATCTGTAGATAGCCTTCCTAAACTAAAAACATTAATTTTAACCCACTTAGTACACATGCAAAATAGCAATCAAGCTGCGCGCCATTAGTCTATATGGTGGAGGGTAGTTTCCTCGCATTCTTTTACCTATACTTTTCTTTCGCGCCTATTAACACCTAACCCTAACAAGCACGTGATTGGTTTCGAAGGGCCACTTGAGTGTACTAACCGTAGTGCATCAACGTCCATAAAAAAAAAAAAAAAAACGATACTATCGAACTAAACCACGAAAACGCAACTCTTCTTATAATTTTTGTCACCACTTGTTTCCTATACTTTTTGGCCAAAAAGCAGAATTCGGAAAGGGGCCTCAGGTGAATAGATACCCAGAGGGTACAAGGGTATTATGAGTTAGTGCCAACCGAGATATATGTAACAGGCAGAAGGAGTCATCTCCGACCCCATTAAGTATATATATTCTTGATCAGCGTCACCAGCCGAGTCGATTTAGCCATGTCCGTCTGTCCGTCCGTGTGAAACAACAGATCTCAGAGACTATGAGAGCTAGAGTTACCTAATTTGGTGACAACATTGGAATCTGTTGCACGCAGATCATGTTTGTTTTAAAATTTGGCCACGCCCACTTCCGCCCTCAAAAATCATAAAAAAACGTTCAATAAGCTATACTCGTTATTACCGGGTTAAAGTTAATAAATACAATAAATAAAAAAAATAAAATGGACGTTTCCTGAAAATTTCAGTAAAATCGGATGGTAAACATGGGAGATATTAGCAATAAGGTTAGAATTTTAACACACCGCCCTAAGGCACTGCTGTTGCAAGCTGTAGCCCACAGGTGGCGCATTCGAGCCTTGGCCGTGCGATATAATGGTGCCAACTGCAGAAGAATTATCGAAGTAGACTATTATAATGTATGTACAATTCTAAATTGCCTTTTAGTGTGAAGCACAAACGTTTAGGTGCCGGGTATCTCACAGTCGAGCACATTCGACTGTAGCTTTCTTACTTGTTGATTTTTGAGGTTATGTCAAAACCCTTATTATGATGGGGTTAAATAGACCAACATAATGTCTACATAGACAAACGCCCAGATCAGAACCATTTTTTTGGGTGGCCTATTAATTAATTTATTAATTTCTTTTACCCAATGGGAATTTGCGCAATTTCCTTTTCTTTAATATGCTTATCGATTTAGAGTATTAACAATATTTACTTACAGTTTTATATTTTACAGGATTACGGTAATGCAATTACATGGAGATAATGGCTTATATTCTGAAAATTGTTTGGATTTTTCAAATGTTTATTATTATACAACATTATTCAGCATTTGGATTTGAAAGTTGCACTCAAAGAAATGGTAAGTAGCCCTCTAAAACTAAAAACTTTAATCTTAACCCACTTATTTATTTATTTCTTATTTATTTAGGCTCTGGTTCCGCAATAATTTCAGATTGTTGCAAACCATTCAATCTAGCTATAGTTACTAGGTCTTAAGCTACACCCAGAAAAAAACCGGTCGAAACGGTAAAAAATCAAATCCATCCGGGGTCAAAAACCGATCGACCCCGGATTTTCGTGAACCAAGAACGGTTCGATTATAAAATGAATGAACATATTGTAGTTGATTTTTAAACTAACGGGTCTCATTCATGAACATTTTGTTCTTTAATTATTAAAAAAATGGGTATGATTAGGTAACGAATTGGTATTATATTGCAAACATCTTGAATTTATTTTAGGAACGCTTTCACAACATTTCAAAAAAAAAAATTTGGTTTTTGATTATATTTTGGTTATTGGTTGGTTATTTTTGGTTATATTTTGTAAACATTTTTAATTTATATCACTTTTTTATACCCTTGAAGAGGGTATTATAATTTTGCCATGATATTTGCAACGCACAGTGGCCGATTTGGCTGTTTTAGCTTAAGATTAAGCAAATTTTGAACTGTTAAAAATAATAAAAGTTTTGTTTTCTACCGATAGTAAAATAGTCATTTATCGAAAAAATAATACTAACACTGAAAAATTCGATAAACTAGATCAGCTATTGGTCCTCAAAGGTAACATATGGTAGCACTTAACTTCTCAAAGCGTATAGCTTGATTGATGCACTTATTTTTATATTTGCGACATTTTGTTGGATTTCACCTGTTTTGAAACAAGTTCCCCATTTTCCTAAAGTTTAAGGTATGTAGTAAAATAAAATTAATGTTTTGTGCCCTGTGAGTAGATGTTGTATTCGTAGTTTTTGTTCAAATCCATCAATGTTTGTAGCCTGCTTTTTGAAAGAAAACTTCAGCTTCTGTAGACTAAAACTTTGTGAAGCCCGTCCCGGCCCGCAAAAAGTGAATATCTGTGGTAAACTATGGTTCGTCCAGTGTGTAAATTATTCAAGATCAGCTGCCCTTACGTGCCCCTGCTAAAGTTTGGAATATTTTCAGCAATCATGTCGGTCTGCAAACAAGCACTTTTTGCAGTATGGCATGGGGAAACAGACGCCATTGGAGGATCTTTTGCACTTATTGTTAGTATCGTCGGATCCAGTAATAAAAAGTTTATGCAAAAGTTCGGCCAATAACTCGAGCAAACAAGTTTTTTTTGATATTGAAGGTCAAAATTTACTTTTGGACTACAATGTACAACAAGAAAATTCCGATTTAGAATCGGAAAATTGAAATAGGTTTATTTTTTTAAATAACATCTATAAGAACAAAAAAAATATTCAATTAAAAAAAAAAAAGAAAAAAAAAATAATAAATTAAATTAAATTAAAAGTTTTAAATTTTATTCCTTTTTGGGTTAACATTTCATAAAAATTTCAAACTTTGTAAAATTTTCGTTATTTTTTATGAAATTCCATTTCTTAAGCTAGATAAGCCAAATCGGCCACTGTGCAACGCAGTGAAGGAGGCATCTGCGATTCCATCGAGTCGATCTAGCCATGTCCGTCTGTCTGTCTGTCTGTCTGTCTGTCTGTCTGTCTGTCTGTCTGTCTGTACGTCTGTCTGTCCGTCTGTCTGTCCGTCCGTCTGTCTGTCCGTCTGTCTGTCCGTCTGTCTGTCCGTCTGTCGGTTTCTACGCGAACTAGTCTCTGTTTTTGAGCTATCGAGCTGAAATTTTCAGCATAGTCCTATTTCTTCAGCTTGCAGTATATATGTCGGAACAACCGAAATCGGACTACTATATCTTATAGCTGCCATAGGACTAATGGCGAAATTAACGTAAAAAAAATTTTAACTTCTCTGTTTTTCAACGTATTTTAACAAATTTTGAGATATAGCAGTTTTTTATGGTTCTAGAATTACGGTTTTAATTTCATTAAGATCGGACCACTATATCATATAGCTGCCATAGAAGCGATCGGTCGATTTATATGAAAATGTAAAATTCTACATGTAAAATCAAAAATGTACAAAATTCGATGCTTTTTTAACATTACTAAAATGGTTCGATTTTCAATGATCCAATTGGAGACTGCAAGGATATACCAACTTCGGTTTACCGAAGTTAGCTTTCTTTCTCGTTATAATTTGTATTTATAGTGTTGAAATTTGTTATTTATTCATAAATCATATAAGCAGTAAAGAAATCATATTAAATGGATACTCACATTTAAGAACCAACTTCATCAACCTAGAATCGAACCTGGGTCTCAGAACTTACACACCGTCCGCTCAACCAACCGGACCACGGAGGCAAACGAAACACGAAAGTACTCAATTTGTTTATTTATTTTTTACAAAAGAAACTTTGTAGCGTTAGCTGGCACTGCCTCCTACACCTTCTTCTTTAGCGGCGGATTCACAGCCTCTTCCTCTAGTGTTCGGCGCCACAAGTTCAGTGCCGCAGCCATGTCCCACTTCCTGTTCACTTAAGTGACATTCAGCAGCTCCAGAGCATGAATCCTCGACTCCCTGCTCATGCAGGGCAGTGTGATCAGGTGCTACACCATGGGCATGTGACCGGTGATACTGGCCGCCAGCAGCGGAGTCATTCCGTAGTAGTCCACGTTCATGGTGGCATCGTGCTTAAGAAATAGTTGTAGGATTTGTAGGAAACTCGACTCCGCACAATTGTGCAGCGCCCATATGGCGATAGGCCGAGGTGCATTTTTTCGGTTATCGATTATTTTGTAGGAACAGCGTTCATAACACCAGTTTACAAAATAAAAATAAATGTAAAGTTGAATCCCCAGATAACTAAAATGCCTTTAAATTTGTTGTCTATAGATACGTTTTTTTTTAAAGATTTTTTAAAGTTTTACACAAAAAAACAAGTAAGAAAGCTACAGTCGACTGTGCTCGACTGTGAGATACCCGGTAATTGTACATACATTATAATAGTCTACTTCGATACTTCTTAAAATAAATCGCCTCTCGAATTAGCTCCCGACCTAAACAATTTAACTTAAATATGAATGATACATTTTTTAGGAACACATAAAAACCCGCTCGATCAGCGTCAAAAAATTAATTATGTTATTTTTTGTCATTTCTTGCTATATTCTTTTGTCATTTCTTCTGCAGTTGGCGCCATTATATCGCACGTCCAAGGCTCGAATGCGCCACCTGTCGGCTACAGCTTGCAACAGCAGTGCCTAAGGGCGGTGTGTTAAAATTCTAACCTAATCTTCTAATCTTCCATGTTTATCATCCGATTTTACTGAAATTTTCAGGCAACGTTCTATTTATTTTATTTATCTATTGTATTTATTAACTTTAACTCGAAAATAACGAGTATAGCTTCTCTAACGATTTTTATGATTTTTGAGGGAAAGTGCGTGGCCAAATTTTAAAATAAACTTGATCTGCGTGCAACAGATTCTAATGTTGTCACCAAATTTGGTAACTCTAGCTTTTATAGTCTCTGAGATCTGTTGTTTCACACGGACAGACAGACGGACAGACGGACGGACGGACATGGCTAAATCGACTGGGCTGGTGATGCTGATTAAGAATTTATATCCTTTATAGGGTCGGAGATTTATCCTTCTGCTGTACATTCTCGGTAAACTTATAATACCCATAAAAAATTTTAATACCTTGACCCCGACTTGGTCATGCAATTTTAATGACCGGTATTTTCGGACCGGCGCACAGTAGCGCCTCTCGAACAAAAGCCGTTGCTAAAATCAAAAAAGTCGTAGTCGCAAAAACGATTTAAACCATACTTATTCGACAGGAAATTTCCCATCGATTCAGAATTTCCAATAAAATCAATTTTAAGATTTTTTTTGTAGAAGATATGAGCCTTCAAAGTCGAACTTTGTTTCCATTTTTGCATCATACAAAAAAAAAAGGGGAAATTGGTTGACTTTCAGGTAATATTACACAAAAAATAGATTACCTAACCTCATGATTTTTACTTTAAATAACAGATACATTCATAAACTGTAAACTGACCCAAAAAAAATCAGAATTGGGTTTGGGCTTGTACAGGTAAATCGCTACCTGCCAGGGGTCAATTTTTTTCACTTTTTTCTGGCTAAAGTAGTCTATATCTTTTTTGGCACGGCTCGGCACTCATACACACTACATACAAAACCTTCGTTGATCTTTTCTGGACCAGAATCAACTTACATCTGATGCAGCACGCTGCAGCTGCGGAAATGCAATGCAATAAACTAAAACAACTCAGGGTAAAATATACCAAAATACCGATTCAACGTAATACACACCAAAAAATATACTAGAAAATATACTAGAAAAAAAAATAAACATTAAAGAAAAAAAAATGTTAAATATTTTTTTAAAGTTTTCAAATTATTTTTATTTAAGCAAATACATAAAAATAAATATAAAAAATTAAATAAAAAATGTTTTTAAAAAATTGTTTTCATTGAATAAAATAGATTTTTTCACTTTGATACCCTATAAAAAGGCGAATGGGTGGGCGTGGCATATTGTCCAATACATATACAAATTTTACAACATTTACCTGTAAAATGCCGTTTAAATTATTTGATTATCTTATTTGGTTTAAAAGTTACGATTTTAGCAAGGCAAAATGAGAAAAGGCGCTACTGTGCGGCGGTTCGACTTTTGTAACTCAAAGGACTTGATTTGGGAACGAAAAATCGAAAACAGATTGTTCATGAATTATGAAAAATGGACATGATTTGTTCCGTTCGTTTTTTTCTGGGTGTAGGTTAAGTGTAATATATACATGGTTCCTAATTCCAGTGAGTGACATGGTATAAGGTTATATAAGTTTTATATGTATGTGATTTTATAGGTTTATTGGCTTAATGAATTCAATGGTGGCAAGGATTTCTGTGAATTTTGGGGTTAGGAATATATCGGGCACTCAACGGGAAAAAGTGTTTTACGGTGTCCCTTATAGCGCAATGTCCACATTGGGGTGGATCTTAATCAATATGTTGTCGTGTATATCTGGTATGTCCAAATCGAAGACTTGAGAATTTAATGAGGTCCTTATGATTGATATCCCTTTCGACGTAATCTTTTATTGATGTTTTGTTGGGGTTCATGTTCTCATAGTTTTTGTATTTTTTTTGCTAAACAGAGCTAAATTTCTCATTAAATACATTTTTAATTTATATTTGTGTTTCTTTAAAGCGAAAGTTACACTCTAAGATGTGAGGAAAGTTGTGGGCTTCCTTTGCCGCCAAGTCCGCTGTGTCATTTCTAGGTATATTTGTGTGGCCTGGGATACACAACAGTTTTTTTTTTGGTTGAGGGCGGATGAGTATGTATCGGATATGGGCAATGTAGAAGGAATTGTTGTTAATGTTGGCTACTGCCCTAACAGATGACAGTGAGTCCAAACAAATAATAGTTGTTTTGTTCAGTTTATTTGCATATTTATATGCAACATAAATGTAGCAGTGTAGATTGAGCTGTACGTTGCTAAGAGTGCGATTTTGATTGTGGTCTAGTCCGAGGTGATGCTGTAGGATACTCCTTGGTTGGATTTCGATCCATCCGTATATATGAATTTGTAATCTTTGTAGGATTTTTTTAAAGACAGGAATTTTCGTTGGAATAATGTTGGTGGGGTGGTGGAGATTTTTGTGTGATGTACTTTAAGGTTTATTAAGTAATTTTTAAGAGCCCTAGGAGGGCTTTTTGTTTTCTTTCTCTTCATTATGTTAATTTGTAACAAATTGTGACTGCTTTTTGAAGGACTGATTGAATTTTTATGGAGTGTTTTCAGCGAACACAAATGCCTTGCACATCTTTTCTGTGGTCAGCTATATTGTCTGTTTAATTGGCATTATTTGGGCTACGAAGAGAAGGTTATTTATGGGGGGTTGTATGGAATGCTCCAAAAGCAAGCCTTAGTACGATGTGTTCTTTCCATCTATACCGTTTGGTAAAGGTTAGACCAAGAAGTTTTAGATGGTTGCTCGAGTTTTGGGGGAATCTTGTAAAATCATCAGCATAGGAAAATAAGTTGAATTCTTTGTGGACACCAATAGTATGACATAGTTTATTATATGCTATAAGGAATAGGATCACTGATAACGGAGACCCTTGTGATATGCCATTGTATAAGGGCTTACTCTCTGAGTACTCGTTATTTATAAGGATAATTATTTTTTTACTGCTGAGGAAATTTATAACGTATCTGAGTATTTTGGGTCCTATTCTCCATCTGGTCAGCTCATCTACTATTGTGTGGATTCCTATTTGGTCGTATGCCTTTTCAAAGTCGAGACTTTTGACTGATAGGTGTTTTCTTGTCGACAAAGCAGCATTAGTCTGATGGTCTAACAGAGCTAGACACTCAGATACAGACATGCCCTTTCGAAATCCAAGTTCGACTGTCGAGGAGTTTGCTATTGATTGCAAACCACCACAGTCTATTCGCAACGATCTTGTTCAATGTTTTAGCTATACATGGGCTTAGGGATTTTGTTGAGTTAGGCTTGTGAATGGGTATGACTGTGCTGTTTTCAAAGTGTTGCGGTATATGGCTATTGAGAATGTTCATGTATAGGTTAATCAGTCAGTGTGTTTCGGGGTATGATAGATTAAGGAATAGCGATATTTGCGCTGTGTCATATAACTTTAATAATATCTGCTGCTTCTTGGTTAATATTGCTGCAACTTGGCCTTTCCATCTGGTACTTTTCCGTTAATGCCATGAAGAGTAGCCAGTTAGCGGAATTATGTTTAAATTTAGGTTATATGTATTGAAAAGTGGTCACTTCCGTAAAGGTCTTGATCGGTATTGCATTTTGAGTGGGTAAGTAGATTTGGTGTAATAATTTTAAGATCGATTTGTGTGAGTGAGTTATGAAGTCTATTACATTTTGATTGGGGATTCCGTACATGTTAATTAAGTTGTTTAGCTGGTTGTAACCTTCAACTTTGAAGTAATAGTAATAGAAAGTAGGATAATCTTAAGATCTATTGACTACTTTTATTTATTAAATTTTTAGCGTTAGTGGAGGATTTTTCTGGTTTGTTTTTGGTTGTAAGGGGCGTGGACATCACAGATATATCTTTATTTTGACTTCTTAGCTTACGGTCAAATTCACCCACGGAGTTTTTTGTGATCTTGGAGGTGTGAGCAGTGATGCGGTCAATTTCCATTTCTACGATGTCGTCGCTTTTGGTTACTGGCAGGTTAGGTATCTTATATGTTGTAGAACGAATTATGTCGTTGATATCATGTATGCGTCGCTGAAGGTCTTGCAGGGAATTTGTTTTTTTGGGTTTCAGCATTTTGTTTGGTTTGACTTTGTGTTTTGGTGGTTTGTCGATTGCGGCTATCTTTGAGAATGCAGTGGGTTGGTAAGTATGGTGGGAATGGTATATTTTTATGCGTTCTTTGAAATCTACCTTATTAGTGACTTTTATAGCCGTAATCTCTATTGCTTGAGGAAAGCTGGGCACGTTTTGTCTAGTGGGCTGTGATTATGCATTTATGCAAAATTTGTTGTTGGTGCATTCTTTATTGTCGACGGTGTGTTCTATGGCAGACCAGTCGAGCAGAGGTTTTGGCCTTTACAGGCCTTTGTGATGTAACCGAGTCGGTGGCAATTTCGGTATTTTAGAGTCAAGGGGATATAGGGTCGAGCCTTGACACTCTCATAGCCGATTTGTAAAGATGTTGATAGGGATGTGGTAGCGAAAGTAAACTTTATAATACTGGTTGACAGTGGCTTTCTGAGTTGCGAGTTCTCGTAGTATTTCGTCATCCTGGATGCCTCGTAAGTCATTTGAATATATGATTGCTTGGGTGTTGTTCAAATTGCTGTATTCAGATACGCTTAAGGGGAAATCAAGACATGTCTTCAGATTTATTAATCTCATTGCTTGATAGAGCACGGGTTCTTATATATACAAGTATGTCGGGGCTAAATCGTTTTGTAAAATTTTCCTTTTTTTCTGAAGTCCGAATTCAGCTGCAAGTTCTGCTCGTTTCTACTGCACTTGCTCGAAATGAATTTACTTTCTGCTTTCATATTTTCTGCACCTGTCATATTCATGTGCCTCTCTAGTCATCTCCCTCTTACAAGGGACAAGCGCTTTACGAACAGACCTCACTTGGCAACAGTCTGTATCTGTTCCCCTCATTTACATATTCGACTTTCAGCACACATACATTTCAAATCTAACGGGACCAGTGACATTTCCTTTTCTCGTTCACCTTCCAGAATATTCAGCTTGACAACACCAAATGTACAAAAGCACAAATACAGTTGGCCTTCCTGACCAATCAAACGTCAGATCTTATTAAAATTTTTTGTTAACAAACATTTCATTAGTTTTTCTTCACAAACATTTTGAGGCATATAGACAAAGAATCCAATTGGTTTTCTGATAACATTTCATAAATTATTTTCATTACATTCTCATTTTAATCATAATTAACAATTCAGACTTATCTAATTACATAGCTTTATCAACTTAAATACCGATCCCCGCCATAACAATTCCTTCTGTTATGGTGCGGCCACCTCTGACCCCTGCCATAGCTATATGTTATGGTGCGGACTCCACTGACCCCCGCCATAGCCATCTGCTATGGTGCGGTCTCTACTGAATCCGAGACATCTATCGTGCCATCCATATCTTTACATCTTCATTAATTTCATTACTTATTTGTCTATTTAGCAATGCTCTTAAAAATTCTGGCGTATACTTATACGTTCTTTAACTTGTAAGTGATTATACCCGGACCCATAGGTTACAAGGGTATTATAAGTTAGTGCCAACCGAGAATGTATGTAACAGGCAGAAGGAGAAATCTCCTTTAAAGTATATATATTCTTGATCAACCGATCACCAGCCGAGTCAATTTAGCCATGTCCGTCTGTCCGTCTGTCCGTCTGTCTGTCCGTGTGAAACAACAGATCCCAGAGACTATAAGAGCTAGAGTTACC
>VNJO01002538.1:0-94699 GCA_008042535.1 Drosophila tani | reverse complement strand
TAATGTTGGGAAAGTTTTTTATCTTAGGGAATCCTTTTCTGCAATGGTTCTCATTTAATTTTTATTTTTTTTTTATTTCGACTTAGCGAGTTTCCTGATTAGGAATGCCAACGACTTGAATAATCCTTGATCTCTAATGACACTTGCTTGTCTTACGGATACTGGATACTTCAGTTCATTTATTAATTTTAATTATTTTTATGTTGATTTCTGGCAAATTCCTTGGCGAGTTTTTTTTCAGAGGATGCAATATTTTTTATTATTATTTTTATTTTCTGTATACTTTCTTGACCTTGGTTTTTCTGGAATCGAAAAAGGACATTTTTTAGTTATATTCTTATTGATTGAGTTTTCATTTTTATTTTGTATTTCATTTTTTTTTTCGACATATGTGATCTGACTCTTTAGCCACATTTATTTCTTTCTTGGAGGGATTCCCTTCTGGCTTGATTTTGTTGTGCTCTAGACTAGCTCTAATGTTGGGAAAGTTTTTTATCTTAGGGAATCCTTTTCTGCAATGGTTCTCATTTAATTTTTATTTTTTTTTTATTTCGACTTAGCGAGTTTCCTGATTAGGAATGCCAACGACTTGAATAATCCTTGATCTCTAATGACACTTGCTTGTCTTACGGATACTGGATACTTCAGTTCATTTATTAATTTTAATTATTTTTATGTTGATTTCTGAAAAATTCCTTGGCGAGTTTTTTTTCAGAGGATGCAATATTTTTTATTATTATTTTTATTTACTGTATACTTTCTTGACCTTGGTTTTTTCTGGAATCGGAAAAGGACATTTTTTAGTTATATTCTTATTGATTGAGTTCTCATTTTTATTTTGTAATTCTTTTTTTTTTCGACATATGTGATCTGACTCTTGAGCCACATTTATTTCTTTCTTGCAGGGATTCCTTTTTGGCTTGATTTTGTTGTGCTCTAGACGAGCTCTAATGTTGGGACAGTTTATTAATTTTATAGTTGGTTTATAGACGAGTTCTAGAGGATTAGACTTCTAAGGATTAAATATTTATTTTTTATTTCTTTGAGTGCCTCATTGCTGGGCGAGTACTGGACCCCCGTAGTAACCGCAAACATTTGACCAGAAGCCCGCAGGGACTGCATGGTTCCTCCTCCTGGGTCAGTTCCCGTTCCAATACCTCTTCCCCCCCCTTCAATGCGGATGTGGATGTGGCTGTGGTTATCCTGCGTCCGTACCGACATGCGTCCGTTTGTAAGCCATTCATTTGTCCAATCATTCAACCGGAAGCTATACCGTTTGACACACATATATCCGTAGAGCCGGCTCCCGTCCGGAATTTGCCGGCGGTGTTCGTACCCGCTGGGTGTCGCACTCGCACTCGGACACTCGCATGACACATGCAAATTTTCCAGCACCATACCTTCCGGATTTGGCCCCATACCCTCGCACAGTCACATCCGCATCCACATCCACATCCACATCCACATCCACATCCGTATCCGCTCTCGCCTGGCGATGTGTCATGCGAGTGGCAGTCGCCACTTAATTCATTTGATGCCGTAATTTGGCAATTTCTCGCAGATTTCCAGAGTCTGACATTCGGATTTGATCAATTAATTTGAATAACACCGGTCATTTATCATGTCGCGGCACCCAGCAACAAAAGGGTTGCCCGGCTGCCAGGATATATGTGGCAGGATATATGTATAAGGCCAGGTCTAGGGTTGCTGATTGGAGGCGACCAACTTAATCCCTCATCGAGTGACTTCTGCTTGGTTTTATTTTGCGCAATTCAAGGGGGATTTGAATTGTTTTCATTTTTTAGTGAATGAATTTGGGATTAATAGGGAAGTTTTAAGATATATATAGGAATGCTTAGAAGCGAAATAAATGTTTATCCTCGAGGAATCCTCGATTTATTTATACATAATTTATAAATTAAACAAAATTAAATTACAACAATTTAAAAACATTTAATATTCTTCCATAATATCAGATTTAAATATTATTAAAAAGCCCTACAGTTAATATTCAAAAACACAACCTTTACATATCTTTTTACAATAACAAGCTACCACACATTTTTAATATAATTTCAGCATCTTCCATTACCACAAATAATCATAATAAATGACAAGCAAAATGCTGAAATTATGTTTTTTAATAAGCACAACAATACTTTATAGCATTGCCACAATACTCCACCCATCCCCATTATGCCAATATTTCTTTTCTTTTTTTTCCACAACCAAGCAAAGAAAGTCACGTAAAAAAGTAAGCAAAAGTACGACGAACAACAAAAGAAACAAGCTCAAAAAGAAGACACGGCTGCTTAGATAAATGAATGCGAATTACGAGCCTAGAGGAAAAGAAGGGGAAAATCATTCCAGGGGAAAAACTCCAGCCTCCAGTGCCACATACTTTGCATACTTCTTGTCCCGTGGAGCATTCGAAATAGGCGTGAAGCCGCAGCAACTGTGTAAAATTTGTTTTTGGAAAATCCACCGAAAAAAACAAAATCACAAAAGCCGAGAAAAAAATGATATACAAATGACTTTTTATGTTGATTTCATGGACGCAGCTGTTGTGCGGGGGCCCCGCCGTTGTTGTGTTCATTATCATTGTGTTTATTATCCTGCACGGTTTGTTTTATGAACTTTAAATAAAAATTTATTAGCAGGCAAGGCAAGGGGAAGGCAGCCCGATAAAGTCGAACAAGTTGTGCGGCATGTGGCTGTCGCAAGACGGTTTGCATTTTTGATTAATTTCCATTTCGCCATCGCCATTGCTATCGACGATGCATCAATCAAAGTTTTCAACATTCTGTCCGTGAAATGAAACAGGGTGACTGATACTTGTATCTCCTGCAAAGGGAAAGAAGGAATCTCCCAGAAGCCTGAAGTTTGATGTATGAGCCTATCAATAAATTTGGACAAATACAGCAAGTGGTCACTCAATTTTTCGAAATGTTTAGGGGAATCCATTTTGTAGTGCTGATATCAATTTCTTTAAATTAAAGTTGATCATCTTACAAATAATAAATACAGCCTCTATGTTCTCAGATACTTAAAGCCAAAAATATGATTTAAAATTAGCACCCTAAATATAAGTTACTCTTGTAGTGCTGGAATATAAATAAATAAATAACAACCAAAAATCATTTTAAATACTCCTTATACTTTACCCGACAATTTTCTTACTCTGAAATCAAAAAACGCCCTTCCAATCCAGCTCCAAATATTCATTTGTTGACGTCAGTCTGATCCCCTGCCGTTTTAGTCTCCCCAAAACCCGAAAAGAAATCTTAATCCAGACTGTTTATGGGGGGAAAATGTAATACAATCTCACAATTTAACGCTACTTATGCACGGCGTATGAATTTCATGCCATTTGTAAGCCACTCCAAGGCATCGAAAGGAAGGTTGTTCCCCAAACAGGAAGCAACAAAATCGAAATAAAATATACTCATAGACAGAGCTCTTCAGATTTCTTGGTGGTGGCTAATGAAACACTCAAGTCAATGAAATTTTTTCAAAGAGTTTGCGTAGATTTTTAATAAATTGAGAAGAAGTACACAAAGTAAAGGCATTATTAATCACGAACTAAAATCAATCTAAGCATTCTATAAAAAAAATTAAAAAGCTGTTACTTTTAAAATAAAAAACTATGTTGGCAATGCCTGCTGAAAGAGCTATTACCGGCTGGAAAGACATCGGTGGCTATCGATAAACACAAGGTTGCATGTATAAACATCGTAAAGTTCGATGTTTTCCCAGCTCAAATGGGCTTATTTATTTTCCATTCAGTGAACTGCCTTCGGGGCGAAAGCATCACTTTATTTTTTTAGCTCTTTTCTTTTTATTTTATTTTTTTTCTTAATTAAATTTTTTGTTTCCGTCTCGGCATGGCGTTATTTCGTCAAATGTGTTCATTTTCTAAGGGAATCATTTTCTGCAAAGGTTCTCTTTAATTTTTTTTTCTTTTATTTTTCTGACAATTGATCGAGCTGGAGTTTCGCGAGAAGATTCGCGGCGAGTCTGTTCTTAGGGAATCGTTGTTCTGCAATGGTTCTCATTTATATTTTAATTTTTTTTTTAATTCGACTTATTTAAGCCGCTTCCTGTTCCTGTTCTTGTTCCTGGTGCAACAGTTCCTTTATTCTTTTTTTTTATTTATTTATTTATTTATTTATTTAAGCTCTGATTCCGCAACAATTGCAAATTGTTACAAATCATTTTCTCTAGCTATAGCTACTAGGCCTTAAGCTATATTCTTTTTTTATATTAAAGCTCTGTGTCCCATCAGTTTATTTTTTTTAACTACTTGCTTTCTTTTTTTCTTTTATTTTTCTGACAATTGATAGGGCGATCAAGCTGGAGTTGGGCGAGAAGATTCGCCTCGAGTCTGTTCTTAGGGAATCGTTTAGTTCAGACGTTCTTCCTTTTATTTTCTCATATTCTTTTTAATTCGGCTTGTGTGATCCATGATCTGCAAAGCAACCTACCTTTTTTATTTAATAAGTAACTAAAATATACTCATAGACAGGGTCTTTAGAGTATTAGGTGAGGCCGTGATTGCCAATTATTTTGTTGGATTTCTGTAAAATTGGTAAATTAAAGTTGTTAAAATTTTACAATCAGTACAAAACCTAAAAGAATCATTACATAATAATGAAATTAAATGAAGGCATTAAGAAGGAATTAATTGGAAAATGTCGTATATAAAAATGTGTTTATTCTAATAGAAGAACATGTGCCTTTATTAATTAATAGTAAAAATAGTTTTTTATAAGCTGAAATATATATTTAGAAAACAGATTAATAAATACATATACGGATTGTTTAATTAAATTAGACTCTTTGGGAGAACATAAATTTTACACATTTTTTAGGAGTCGGAATCAGCATCTATAATAATTTCCACATAGCTTACATGTTTTCCCATCCATGTTTAATATTCTTATAATATATACCGTTCTGAGAACTCAAAAATTGGCACACATTTAAAGCTCAAAGATTTGTCATAAATTCTGCTCAAGCCGTGTCAGAAAATCGTTTAGCAATAAAATTAAAATCTCACATAATTGCTCCCCAAAGTGGCATATGGACAAGTCGCCGTTTTTTTTCTCGAGGGTTGTCTTTGGGTTTTATCTCGCTGCAAAGGCCAGGGGATAAATACAACACGAATATAAGGTTGTACGCCAATTTTATTAACTGCAAATCTTATTTGCATGTTTATTTTGCATAATGTGCCGAAAAAAGTAGAAGCGTCAAGTCAAGTCCCCTGGAAAATTAGGGGATGAGGGTTGGAAAACGAACGGCAGAGTGGGCTCGCTTTCTTTTATTCAAATATTTTCTTATGACTTGCCGCGGAGCGCGACAAAAATTCGATTTGAGTGTCTGTCAACCGCCAAAGCCCTCCAAAAAACCAAAAAAAATAAAAATGAAAAACAAATTTCACGCTTAACAAACGCGGTTTCGTCCGTTCGACGATTTGCATACGAAATTGGATAAGTCAAAGGACCTGTCGAGGGTTGCTGCAACAATTACAGATCTGTGTGTGTGTGCGGTGTGTGTTTCGAGTGGCTTTTCGCATTTTCATATTTTATGCATTTTCCACGTGTCAAATCGCGCGTCAATCAATCGATGCGCATCAGGCATGTTTAATTTTGGAACTTTTCCTATCCACTAACTCGCCGCGTCACCCTGCCGCCTTCCGCCCCTGATGCCTCTTTATTTGTTTTTCATTTTTATGCCCCGGCACACCCCACAAAAATATAAAGATGAGAAAAATAAAAAAGGAGAAGTAGGCGATATCCCGGTGCTGGTTTCAATTTTACGCCGATTGGTTTTCGGCAATCGCCTGTGCAAATAAGCTTTGCCAGCGATAAGCCCAAGGTCCACGCTCGTCGGGCTATATCTCTCCATATATATATATGGGCGGGCTCAAATTTAAATAAATACAAGCAAAGTGGAAAATAAAATGCCCGGCTAATGTCTCGTCCCCCCTTGCTCAGATCAGCCCGGCTCAGCTCACAAAAGGTATTCCGGGTATTTTCCCTTTTGCACGTAACGAGATAATTTTTACATTGGCCAATATGCAATTGGATTTAGGAGAAGTCAATAAATTCTCAGGAGTTTCTAGGTTGTCTCCTGACAGTTATTATGGCTGAAGATTTGGTCCGAGTTTATGGCCAAGGACTTGTAGATATTGAATCTTGTCGGATCACATTGAAGACACATAGGGAAGTTAATTATATTTATGAGCACAAATCGTAGGTACAATTAATAAAGATTTATATAAAAATATAAATAATTACAGTAACTAAAATATTTAAATTTAAATATTTAAATTGAGATTTATGGAAAGAAAAATAATTTAAATATATTTTTTTAAATATATTCTAAATATTAATTGAAACTATAATATTTACGCCTTTCTTAACGTTAAATTGGTGGTTATGGAAAGGCAAACAATTAAATTACATTTTGTAAACTATATATTTTGTTTAATAAATTCTTCAAAAATTAAAATCTTAAACCTTTTACCAATGAACCTACTATATTACGCCAATTAAAAATATCTCAGGCACAAAATAAAGTATTTTCATAGGACCTTCTCAAAAATCCTAATTAAAAATAACTTTAATTACATTTTCATCAGTTTTTCAGGGTATTTTCCAGTACTTAATTACCCCAACTGTATTTTCTAATTATAATTCTTAAAATTTCCAGTTTAAAGTCACCCGCAACAGGAATTAAAATAACCCCAAACTAGATGTTGAGAGCAACTTTGTTGGAGCTTATTAAAAATTCAAGTATTGCCAATTTTCCGACAAAGCAAATGTAATGCGATACAGAGACGTAAGCCCCGACAGCGAAACAGATGAGAGCGTTGTCAACGCACGGGAAAAGCCACTTACAACAATGGAAATGATTTTTGCATAATTTATTCGATGATTATTACAAAGAAGGAGACAGTTTTTGAGTGCCACCCAGCCGTGGGGCGCCAGTTAATGTTGCTTTTTATTGCAATTAGAATGTTTTTGGGGACTGTAAACTGACACGGCCACCGCGGACGGCTTGGTGCCTTGCTGAGTGTGTTTGTGCATATTCCTTGGATTTAATTTGGCTGCCGTTCCCAGCAACGGCAAAAGTGATTATGTCCCTTTTGCCAGCTGCACCTTTTCAACTCGTGTCCCCAGAGTGCCTCCGGATTGCCGCTCTACACATGGGCCACCTCTCAAGTGGCTGCTCCGGATCTTTCATTTCGACTTCAATCATATTTCATGCCCTTCGTTGCCGTTGCCGTCGTCGTTGCCGCTCCTCCGCTTCGCTCCGTTTTGGTTTATGTTTATTGTTTTATCCTGGCTTTCCGCCGTGTGCCAAGGACTCGCACACACACACACACACACACACACTCAGGCATAATCAAAAAAGGTAATCAACATAAAGTTGAGCGTTGTCAGCAACAATTCTCATTCCCTGTCGGCACTTGTCACATTCACAAATGAATGAAGTGCCAAAAGCACAACTGAGACAGGAAAAGTCCTGGAAAATTATGATGGCTCAAAGCTGGGCACAAGGTGTTACAGTCTAGAGCTTATTACATAACCGATAGCATACAGAGCATTATGAAAGGATTTCACGAGGATTATTTAAGGCCAGAAAGCGCGGCTTGCCTTAAAAGATTAAAAAAAATAAATTTTGTATAATATAAAAATGAAAATTTTTATTTAATTCTCACTGTTGAGTAAAAACATCCATATAAAAAAACTCGTATCCAATTTAGGATTTAAATTTACATTTTCCCACATCTAAATGATTATACATGGTAACTTAATATAATTATATTTATATATATATTACAATGGAAAACTTAACTCAAAAGATCGACCGAAGAATACCCTTGTCGCCCATAGAAGTATAAATATTTAACATGCTTTTAGGAAATAGGGTAATATATCGAATTTTTTAGTTGTGTGTCGAAATCTCCGTGCCATACTAGAACAATATCTAGACCTTGATATTCACAGTTGTAAATATGATTAGGATATCAAATCAGGCATAACATTTATAATTTAATTTAAGTATTTAAATTTACCTATATAAGACTGTCTCATTTAAAATAATCATCCTTTGAGTTTGTATCAGAACGGTGGAATCATGACTTGGACTAACATCAATTTAATTATTTGTTTAATTATGTTACAATCGTACATTGGTAAGTAACCGTATTTATTTATTAATGGGGCTCACACACACATTATTTTTGTTCTCCTAGATTCGAGCTCAAAGGAGTGTGAATAAAATCAATGAAGTTATTTCATTAAAAATCTAAATCTTTAATTCTAGTTTAAGGGTAAATAACTTAGTTAATTAAAGACTCATGTGCCTTGTCCACAATCTATTCGTTTTATTCTCCATATCTTTCTCATTTCCCATATCCGGTCGGGCTTGCCATCAGAACCCTCAAATTGATTGATCAACTCATTCGGTTGTGCATTTGAGTTTTGTGTTTCGCCAAGCAGAAGAATTCAATTATTCAAAAGCCGAAAACAACGTCAAGGTGGGTTCAAGCGGTGGGGATTGGGGATTAGGGCGTGTATGGGGTTATAGCCAAAGCTAAGTCCAAGGGAGCTCTTTTTTATGGTAAATGTTTTAATCAATAATTCCCTTTTCTCCAACTGTTGACCAAATGTTACTGGGAACTTAATGAAAGAGAAAAAAAGGTACCTTAATAATTTGATTGATGGTCGGATTGTTATTCCTTTTTTCTGTTTCCTGTTTTTTTCAGCTGAAGGGCTTATGATAAATTGCTGAACAAAAAAATATATATATATTTATATATTGTATAAATGCCTTTGTCAGGGACAGTGAATTTCCTCATTATGGCCGGGAAACTTAATTAAATGAGCTTCTCTGGTCATTTTCTGGCCACAAAGAACGTCTCGAAACCAAAATAAACACTCCAGCCCGACCATCGGATGGATGCCACCCTTAAATAGCTGCCTCGAACCCCCAATCCCATGACTTACATGGCTCATTTTGCGGACCGCACATTGCATTTAATTAAATCATAAATAAGCATAAAGCGAATCGCATCTCCGACAATTAAACAAACATAAAAACCTACCTACCGAGTGACAATGCCACGACACCATCCCTCCCACCACACGATTATTTTCACTCCATGGGGTGGACAGTAAATTGCGCACTCAAACGGCCAGAAAACGCATTGCAAAATTGCATTTAATTAAGTCAATTTCCGTGGTCGCCTTTGGTTTCTGTTGGTAACTTTTATTTTATGTTCTTTATAAGGTAGAGAACATTAACTTAATAAATCTGTAAAGTATATGGTTATTATTAATGAAAAAGCAGCAATATGGTTGTAAATAAAAAATTATCAAATAACTTAGAAGAAATAATAGTAAACAAGGAAAAGTATAAAATACCTTTGGGAAGAGTATTCTCTAGTCACTACTAAAAATTATAGAGTGCAGTAAAACGCTTCCTGTTTATTTTGACAAAGCAATTGGCCCAAATGGTTGCAAGGATTGTCTGATAATGATATGTTGATGATGATGTTGTCATCGGGCCTGACCGAAAGGCACGTCAGAGAAGTTGTTGCACTGCCCCGTCGCTGGCGTCGTCTGTTGTTTATTTTAATTACTGAAATTGCATTCGAGTGCCAACTGCCAAATGGCCAAGGTAGCCTCCCGACCCACCTGCCCCCCCTTTGCTGATATTGCACCCTCGCCACGTGTTTTGTTAGCAGCCACTGCACCGCTATCATCGTGGACGTTGCTGCTGCCGCTCCTGCTCCTGCTGCTGACATGACTGCATTTTGCTTTCATTTGCGTTTACGTTTGGTTTGGTTTTGGTCATTGCCTTCAGCTGGAGGTCCCCACAGCCCCTCGATCAACCCCTGGCCCCTCTTCCACACCACCACCATGCACCACCCCGTGCATGTATCAAAGTTTGTTCAGGTAAAATGCCGTCGCGCAATTGTTATGAGTGTCATCATCAACGTGAACGGACGGTGGCCAGTGGAACGGGCACAGGAACAGGAACAGGAGCAGGAGCGGAATCAGGAACTGGAGCAGGAGCATACTGAGAAAAAATATTATAAGGATTTCAAGTCTATTTTAATTATTTTCTTATATTAAAAATTGAACCAAAATATAATGGCAAAGTTTAAATTATAATTTATATAATTATAAAATTTTTCCATGCGTTTCTTTAAACTAATTTGATTGCATTTAAGCTTTTACAAGACCAAAGATTGCCTCCATATCTAAAGCATTATTAAAAGCATATTATCATTTTTTATATCCAATTTATTATAAAGATTAAAATTTTTCCCTGTGCAGAACCCGTAGTCGGGAGGAGCAACCTCCGGTTGAACATGCGACACATTATCGATGCCCGTTACTTGGACGGGATGATGATGGTGGCGGCGGGATCCAGGGAGGCACTGACGAAGCTGGTAAGGATGGGAATGGGGATGGGGTGCGTGGTCAGTCAACGCGCGCTTTATGCAAACACTTGGCAAACAGAAATGAAAGCATAATATTGAGCGCACGAGGAAAGCGGTTGGCGGTGGCCGAAATGGGAGGTAGATACAGGTACAAGTGCCCAGCACCAAGGAAAGCAATCAAGGTTTCCCTGTGCCAAAGGAATTTAATTTAAGGTGGCCAGAAAGTAGCTCATTATCGGACTCTATTTAAAATATGACCGAGGTTCTTTTGGTTTTTATTTTGCACTTTCTTTCTTACAGCCTTGAGTGAGTGAACTGTTTTATATTTATTTTAAGTAATTCTTTGTTTACAGGAAATTAGAATACATGTATTATATTACTTTTCCTTATACTAATTAACTAGGAAGACCTACACAAATTTTAATGCTAGACTAAGTTTTCTTAGGAATATTAGATTCTTTGCAAGAATTATTCTTTAAGTGAGTATTCTTATTTAAATATAATTTTTTATATATGTGATGTAATGATGTTAATAATTTTAATTTTTTTTTTAAATTTTAAAGGTGAGGCTAAAAATAGTTATAATGTTAAGAGTTTGCTTTTAATAATTCCCTTCAATATTATGTAATAAATATTAATTTTAGTAATTTATTTATTTTCATTCTTATATTTTCTAAATATAAAAAACTATTTTCCTTCAAATTAAAAAGGATTTATACACGACTTACATTTTTAAAGAAAATAAAAAATAAAACTAAAACTTCCTAAACAAAACAACTTGAAAAAACCAACTTGATAAAAATAAAACATTATTCAATAAGCGCAAATAAAAAAATTCCAGACAAAGTAAAACCCAAAGACAAACACAATAAAAACAAAAAAAGAACGAAAAGCAATTCCAAAAGCTACAAAGTACGTGGGACGACAGGAGGCACTCAAATGCGCTTTAATTAAAAATTAAATCCGTTTTGCGCTCATAATTATGCAGTTCCCACATGCGCACCCCCGCCCGTACATCTCTATATACAAATATATGTATGTATATGAGCCCGGCCCCTCCCCCGATATTCACAAACAAGCGAATCATTCCGAACTGGGTCTGTCCGGAAAAGTGGAAAACCGAAGAGCTGCGGGCCCGTTGGGCGGGGCGTATGAGTAATAAATTTGTAAGGCACGATAAGGGGTTGGCAAAGCGAAAGCGACAGGCAGCGAAAAGGGGTGAAGCGAAAGAGACAGAGACAACGGCATGTAATCGGTGAATAATTCAGTTATAAGAAAATAATTTTTCGCCAAACATTGAAAAAAAAACACCAGAGCCAAGCGGAGGAGACAAGCTCTACCCTGTGGGGTTGGGAAAGGACTTTGGGGAAATTTGGGGAAAGCACCACCCACCCCGCCCACAACAATAACAAACGAAAATCTCGGCATGGCGAAGGAAAAACCCGAGACAGAGACGAAGACGTCTTGGCGTCATGTAAATAAGAATTATGAAAATAATAATGGAAAAAGGATTAAGACGCGAAAGTAGCCGCACCAGCCACCCCGCAAGTTGAAGCGGGAGAAGAGCGGCAGACAGACATGAAAAGCGTTGCAAAAATGTGGTTACCATATAGCCAGAAAAGATAATGGAAGCGAAAGTGTTACGATGGGTTGGGTACTGTATAAATAAATTTACAAAAATATATATATAAATAATAAACCGAATAGTAACTTTATTATAAATCTTATGAAATGTGTATTACAAATTTTAAAATGTAAATAGAAATATTTGTTTGTCTAACGTTGTCAAAGAAATAATAAGCTTATATAAAAGAATAAATTCTTTCTATGCTCTTGAATGGATTATATCTTAACATGACACTTCATATATATAAAAATATAAAATTGGCTCCTGTAATAATAATTTTTATTCAATTTATACATTGTTTGGAAATTGCAAATATTTAATCTCTTTTTTAAATCTAAAATTTAAATCTGAGTTCATATTAACCCCCAGAAGTAATATCTTTCTTAGTTAATTTTTTACAGGATATCAAAGCAGCGTCGAGGTCAAAGGAGCCACCGAAGAAACCAAGACGAAGATGAAGATGTCGACGAAGGCCAAGACGATGGCAGTAAAAGGTTATGACGCTCGGCGTATGTGCGCCCCGCAGGTTGTCTCGCCTGTTTGAGGGGTTAAAAGGGGGTTGAGCTTCCATGGAGGGTGAGAGGTTAAGGCTGTGGGTGGGTGGCGGTGGCGGCACACTAAGCCCACACGACATGCAGTCGCGTATAATTATGGCATTTTTACAGTGCGGTCTTCGCTGTTAGTTTTCCTTGAATTTAATTACTTGCGCCTCCTTTTTGCATGAAATATCGGGCGGTGGATAGTGGAAGGGAAACGTCGTTCTCGGGTGGTTTATGTAGCTTGTTCCGGCAACTTTGCTGCATTTTTAATGCGACCACAGCTCTCACATATACCGGGAGAGAGCAGAAAAAGCGAGGAAGAAAAAGCCTGCCAAGATGCTTAACACCCAACCGCCGACGACACCTGCCTGATTTATCGCCCAAGACGCGACAATTTCCCACAGTTTCCACGACCGCCGCCGCTTTTCTACCACCACCACCAGCACCGGCACCGGAAAAGTTGTTAACATTTTAGACATTTTTTGCCATTGTGCATTTTCTTTTTAATTTCAATTTTCTACTCGACAAACGTCGTCCGACAATTTGTCGGTGCGGTGTCCTTGTTAGTCCTTGGTGAAAAGGTGCGATCCTGAGGGTGTGGCGGCTGCTCATTTCGTGAGTGTGTGTGGTGTGTAATTGTCTTGTTATTGTTGTTTTCGACTGGCGACGGGCTGCTTAAAATTAATTTTTATTTATAAGTCTCACTGCTGCTCCCAAGGTGCGAAATGTGGCAATTATGCTAGGCATTGTGCCATTGCCATTAAGCAATTATATTTCACATAAAATTTATAGCATTTTCGGTTTTTATTTATATCTATTGGATGCTGCTGCTTGGAAGCTCACAAGGGAGAACTTTTGTTTTGCTGTCTTAACTTTTTGTGTGGGATTTCAATTGCGTGGGTGTTTTTAATTAAATTTGTTTTTTTGGATGTGAGGTTGGGAAGGTAAAAAAATAATGAATATCAAGAAAATCATTTTTTTGTCGTAAAAATATTTTTTTTATGAAGAAATACAAACTAGATCGCTTCATTTATAAAAATAAAATATTATAATTTGATATACAAATTTTCTAGATACCTTTTGTATAAGTTCTTAGAATTATAAAAAGAGTTCTATATTAAATTGTATTAGTGGCCATTGCTATGACCTAAATTAATTATTATTAAATATCATAATGGTAATTACTTAATTCTTACTGATTTTTAAAAAGGAAAAACTCAAAAGAGTTTAATGCATAGGAAATTCCTTTTTTTAAAAGCACCCAATAACCTTCATAAATAAATTTAAATCTAACTCAAAATAAAAGCCATAAGCGATATTTAATAAAATTAAATACCTACTCAAATAAATGAATTAAAAACTGAATTAAATACTAAATTTATCCTCAGCATACCTTTATTGGCCTCAAGACAAAAACTCTTCTCCCTGAGCTGCCGACTCATTGTAATTAAAACTTGCCACAAAAACCGCACCGCCCAACCCCTTAAAAATCGAGAAAATCTCAAGTCCAAGCTTAAGAGTCTGTACATTTTTATCTGTGAGAAATTGGTTGTGGATAAAACATCAAAGGGCCGAATCATTTGCATTTGCCAGTCGACGGCTCTTCACAATGCTTGAAATCCGCTTTCGAGAGGCCAGCCCCCCGAAAACAAAACCCCAACCGATTTTCGATCCTCCGATCCTGTGTGTCTGCCTCTTGACTTTCAAATAGTATTTTGCGTAAATATTTATACTTCTTTTGTCAGCAATTTTTTCAATAACTTTTAATACCTACATATATCATGGGGCGAAGGGGGCGAGGCAACAATGGACTTGAAATGAAAATTGGTAAATCGTTCGTTTCTCCGATGCCTTTTTTTTTGCTTTCCATTTTTCCATGCCTTTTGTTGTTGCGAGCGCCGGGGATTATGGGCAAAAGTTGTGTAAAATACACACCCACAAAGATGGACCATGGTAGTCATATGTGATATGTATATATGGCCATTCTGTCTACCCCGAACCCCAGTCATCGTTGGTCGTTGTAATGAATAGCCTTCTGTCAGGCATTTTTACTCGGGTCTACAGCTCTGGCAATTTGAGACCGCACTTATCTGCGATTATGACTTTTTAAAATTACACTTTTCAACACAGAAACTCTCGCTCTCCCCTCCCCATCTGAAACAACGGCAATTTATTGGAGAGAGAAAAAAATAGGCAAGGAATTTTTGCCATATCCCATATCCATATCGGCAATATCCCATGGCATACCTCAATTTAAAACAGGAAATGCCTCTTGAACTGCCGCTTTGGTTTGGGGGTTGGTTGTCCCGGGGTTTTCGCTGCCTTTTGATTTACTTTTATTGGCAGATTAAGTGCGTCAAAAGGTAGCGCTTAACACAGGCCCCCTCAAAAAAAGCCAACCCCTCGTTCGATGTCTGTCCTGAATTTGCGGAATTATTGAAAAATTTTAGCGCAAAAAAATAGAACACATATGAAGTGTGCCTGTGCGTATGTTTCTATCAATTTTTATGGTACAGTCGAAAAGTCGCTTTTGATGTTTATCATTTTGGGTTATGAAATAACATAAAAATCAACATACGCATTGAAAACGCCGAAAAGTGGAAGTTTATAATGTGTTAATGCATGGATGCAAAATGGCTTATCTATAACGAAATATTTTAGGGGAAAAGCGAATATACTTTGGGGCGAAAGAAGTCATATTTTAAAATGGACTAAGAAGCTTAAGGATATATTTGAGATTTTATAGGAAAGCGAGGAAAACTTCCTTCGGATTAAGCTTAGCATTTGTTGAGATTCCTTGTTAAATTAAGAAATTAAGTGCTAAGTATTTTTAATTGAATTTAATTTGTACGAAATAAGTAATCATACATTTAATATAATAAAATAATCTTAAAATAAATAAACTAAAATTAAATTATGGTATTAAAATTATAAATATTTTTCAACGCATAAGTAAACAATCTTTAAACAATATTCCATTAAACGATTAACGTTTATAATTTCACAAATTGTTAATACTTTTTATTATTTCTATATTTTTATAAGAAAAATCATTAAAATCTCACCATTATAGGATAGGTTTAAACATTTAAATATAACGCACACATATTGAAACCTACAAAACCATAATTATTATTTTTTTGCTATTCCCAAAAAAACAGCATTCTTGGCATTTTCAACCCCCTCACCCTTGAGACTTGCCGTCGGCACTAATCTAATCCCAAAGGTGTAAATTCAACCGTGAAATGCGTAAACTATAAACGAACCCGAAGAACAACAGTTTTCATATGAATAAACAACCTCGCACACACGCACAACAACCCCCTTACTCAGGTTCTTGGGGTTACACTTCCCGTTGGATGTAATTATAAGCATAAATACGCGTGCCCATTTGCCACTGAATAAATCAGAAATATGATGAATACTAAATAAATGTGCCAGGCTGCTGCTGCTGCTGCGGATGCTTCGCATATCCTTAACCCGATTCTGCTCGAAAAGCCGTTTCAGCAACAATAATACTCAACAGTTCTCAGCGTCGTAGCATACATTTTGGGGCAGAAGAAGGAAAAAAATATATAAACAAGAGCAGGCAGCAACCCGAAAAACCGGTTTTTAATTAAGATTAAATGAGCAAAGGAGCTCACACACACACATGGATTTAAATTTAAATGAACAGAGGATGCTCAGGCTACGAAATCAGAGCCAGACTGGCTCCTCGTCGACTTCATTATGTTCCCAAAAAAAATATACATCCAACATACAACAGAGCTGAAGCGTGTTAAAATATTAATTTATATTTAAATCGAAAACGATGCGTGCCCACACACATGAGTGGGATTTGCATATTTGAGGGAATCATTTCCTCGAACGGGTTTGGAAAACTCGAAAGATAAACTATTTAGAGAGCTAAAAATAGGAGAGAAAAGAATTATTAATGGATTAATTAGAATTAAATTTTTTAAGAGGTTTGTGATTTAAATAAAATACAAGATCCAAATTTTTCTGTTCTCCATTTTAGGTAGTGCTGCATTTTTCCATAGTTGAGTTTAAATTTTAAAAATATTAAGGTTCTTCTTACTAAACAAAATCCCAGCTTCATTAAAATTGTATTTAATTATTTGAACCCTCCTTTAAAATTGTTTTAAAATTTTTTGTGCATGGAATACCATCTTCTACACTTCCTGTATTTTTTCCTTTTACCTTAAAACTTTCTTTCTTGACAATTACTAACTCCCTGGACCATTTCCTAGTCCCAGGTCTCAACCCATCGCGACCCTCGAAAGAACACGACCCTAAGTAAACATTAAAAACTCAGGGGCAAGAAATCACATCGGCTAGGAATAAAACGCACCTGCGGGGCCTATACCAAAATGCAAAAGCCGTGGAAATCAAGAAAAACACGCAAAACAATTATTCTTAAGATATCTCAGCGGCAACATTAAAAGCCAATTCCACTTGATGACAATAGAAACAAAGCGCGCAACACCTGCCCTCGGGGGCGTACTGGCGCTGGTTGGGCGTGGTCGGGTCTCTATAAAAAATGCAAAAGAATCAGCCAGGCAAACACAAAAGAGAAAAAATAGAACCGCTAAAAGTCTGCCGCAGCTTCTGCGCTTTTCCTCTGGTTATTATTCTTGTTGGACCTTTTTAGGCATTGACATGAAAAATAATGTCACCCTCAGTTGCCATCGTCGCGGTTCCTTTTTTTTTCTTCTGCCGCTTTCCTAACGTCTTGTTCTTGGGGTTTTTCTAACGAATTTTTGTGTCAACGCCGCATGTTGCCCATGGGCGCAAGAAAAACCAACTGGATTTTGGGGCTTGTGGATTTGTCATTAAGTTTGTTGAGAAGAAAATAGGTAAATGAACTGCTTAAGAACACTAAATATAATGCAACTATTACAGTTGCAGAACAGTCACAAAACGTCATTTATAGAAGTAAATAAAATAAAATAAATATAAAAAATAAATTCATTAAAATAAAATAAAAAGTTATAATAAACAACATTCACGGTAAGTTGATGCATGCATTGCACCTGAAATTCCCAAGTACGAATTCAGCGTCAAAATGTTACATAAAGTTCAACTGATTAGGTTTCAACAGATAAATAAAATAACAAATAAATAAAATTAAAATATAATTAGAACCCAAATAATTTATTATATACATTTAAAGCTCAATCTTTCTAAGGCTCTTAATTTTGTACAATTACCCATTGAAAAGTTCCTTCGTCCTTGTTCTTAGTTTTCCATCATTTATAGTCACAGAGAAACTACTTGTCGGCTTGATCTAATAACTAATCAAGTCCCCGTCCCTGCATTATTATTGTTGGCATTTAAGTTGACATTCCCGCCCACCGATGCGACTTTACGCCCCCCATATCGCTCCACAGACTCCACAGACAAGGCGCGTGGCTCTAATGGGCCAACTTGTAAGCCTGCGATGCTGCCCCGAGGGCAGTAGTACTTCCCGCTGCACAGCTCCATTTTGAAATCCCCAACCTGGGCCAGAACCGAACTGCTCTATATAATTGTCACCATGGGTGTCGCTTGTTTCGTTTATTTTATTTTTGCTTTTTTTTTTTTTTGTATTTTTGTGGAGCTGCAGGCGCTGAGTTGAAATGCCAAAACGTTTAAGCGCAAATTGTGGCAATTAAAAGAGTGAGGCCGAGAGCTCTGCAATTGCTTTTCCGGACAGATGCCAACAGGCTGATAAGCACTTGACATGGACGGCGATGAACAAAAAATTATTTTTTGGGATTTATAAGTGGACGTGGGGGTGGAAGGCGGAGTGCTAGAGCGATGGAAAAAGTGTTTCGACAAACAAACGATGTCAAAAGCAATTTATATGCAAATGGGGCCACAACACAGTGTCGATGCCAACTGAGGCGTTGACGAGTTGGCGAGTCGAGTCAATTGATGAATTTTCATTGCATTTATTTGGGCATGAAATATCGAAATATGTTCCGTGAAGAGTCCTTCACCGCCCTTCCCCACTTCCCCCTCAGCTTAACCCTTCGCTGGCCAGCACTTTTGAATAATGCATAAAGTGCGAAATTGTGAAAATGTGAAAATGAGTGGCGGTTAAAGGCAAATGAAAGTTTACAAGAGACCATTTGAATATCAAAGCGATGTAATTTGGCTCAGCTCTTTTTCATCTTTGTTGTTGTAGAATACAACTTTTCTGATGTTCAAAATTCATCAAAATTATAATCAAACGGAGTTGTAATTTTTATGAGGGTTAATCTGATAAGGTATTAAATAATTGAAGGATTAAATTTGTGAGGCAAATGCAAATGTTTATTACATTTTTGAAACATTTCTTAGAGATTCTTTAATTTTTAAATAAAGAAAGAAATAAAGATATTGTTATGTTTACCAAACAATAAATAATACAATTTAGGTATATAAAATTATTTAATAGTAATAATAATGTTAAATGATAAATAATTTAAATTTTGTGGTTTTACGGGGAGTTGTTTAAAGAGGAAAATAAAGATTCAAATAATTATAAAAGAAAATCTATTTTTAAGCTGTGATGTGAATTTAAATATTTTAAAATATTCTGCCTTTACAAAGCCAACATTATGATTATGATTACTAAGTTTATGATAATAAACTATTTTTTGTTTTTATCTATTTTGTTTTTTGTTTAAGCTTAATAATTCTTACAAAAAAAGAGATCTTTAATTTCTAAATGGCAAAATGCAATAATTACCTTAAAATTAAATTATTATATTCCCAAAAATACTTCTCATCATAAATGCAACGTATGCAAATAACGTAACTAAAAAAGCTAAGAACCGCTCTCCTCTAAAATCATACATCCCCATACCGCTTCAATGTGGTTCCACCTCATGGCCATGAAATTGCTTTCCGTTTTACCAAACCCAAGGCCAAAGCCGATTCCTAGAGCCGCATCAGGATTCAGGATTCATCTCTCTGGCTGCCGCATATTATCCAGGATTGTTATCAACAACAAGCGACCCATATAACTGCAGGCCCTCGGGGTCGCAGCCCAAAAAAGAACAGCAGGCCGGAGGGCAAAATGAACTCAAACGAAAAAAAGAGCGCAAAAAGAAAAACAAATTTAAAAACGGGAAAACCAGAAAATATTTTAATACTCGAAGTTTCTATACACTTTCAGGAGTAATCAAAAATAAATTATTTTATTAATTTTTAAGGACTTCTAAATAATATGCAAAGACACGTTAGTGTTTTAAATTCCTTCTTTACATTTAGAGATTCGGTATTTTATCAACAGAGATTTAAATAAATGTTTGTTAAATTAATTATTATTTAAAAACTTTTTTTATCTCTGTATCAAAATTCTTTACAGGCTTAAAATCCTATAATACCCGCTGCAAGGGCATACAAAAATGTTGAACTGTATTCGGAAGAGGGTGAGGATTCAGTTCCCTGGGCTTGGGGTGCGTTTTGCAGGGCCGGCGCCTGCAGATAGGAACAATAATTGTATCAAAAGCATATTTTCCATTCTGGTAGAACGAATTTTATGCTTTTTCAATAAACATTAACCGATTTCGGTATTTTTTCATATACGAACAACAAAAAAAAAACAAGTTATGGCAATGAAAATGTTAAACGGCAAGCAGCCGAAAAGTATGCAATCATTCAAGCGTTCATTATTTCATAGACTGAGCACCGAGGGCATACTGTACAGTGTACTGTGTGCACACACACACCCACCCATTCGCACATTCTGTTGTTCAGTTTTCCTTTTTTTTAGCTGCTGTTTGAACACACAAATATGCAAACAGAGGATATTCAGGTCGTGGAGTAGGGCAATCAATGAGTTGGAAATATTTTTCGTTTAACATTTTGCTATTGGCTTTATTTGTTTGAGTCCCTGAATCCAGGCACTTTTTACTGCTCAGTTCCAGCCATTGGGGGTTTTTCGAGGGCATTTTGTAAATTTTCATAAAATTATTGGAATTTATAGGGGAATTTATACGTATTAGTTTTAAGGAAGATTTAAACAGAGCTGTATAACCAAATTGTATTTATTGAGAAAACCATTGCTATAAGCATTATTTATTAGAAATTCTGATATTCATAGACCCTTATTCTATATTACAAACTTTAATAAATACATACAAAAAAGTCATAATATTGTTCTCACTAAGGCAAATATTATTCATATTTGCCAAAATATTTACTATTTTCATCAAAGTTAAGAGCCAAAATATATTTAAAGTCTTTTATTTATTAAATAAACAATGTCGCTCGATTAATATTATTTTATTTAAGACCTCTTTTACATACTGCTACCTAATTACTGAACAAAGCACAAACCTTTTTTTTCCTTTCCCAACAAAATAAGCCCATCTTAAAGACCCGACCGAGAGCATGAAGGTCACAGCGATTGGGGCGACGACATTAGCATTAACATGATGTTGCCTGGCCACTTGTTAGACTCAATTAGATTCATTAGGCGAAAATGGCGCAAGTGTCCAATCTAACTTTGACCATTCCAAGGACACCCACACACACACACAGACTCAGACACAGACTGAGCAAGGGACCACCGGAGTCTCCGACGGTCAGCGGAAATAATAAATGTTTTGGCACATTAAATAAATGATTATTACAAAGGGGGACCAAGGACCTGCGGGCCAGTCTTGTGTGCGACTTCTTGATGGGAAATAAAAGCGCAGCAAAAATGTATTTTATTTGCAGAGGGACATACGCGCCCAAAGTTATCTGGCCGAGCAGCAGGAAATAAAAATTATCAACGTGCGAAAATAAAACTCAAGTCGATATACGGGGTACACAGTACCCGTATATGTATGTGCCAAAGTTATGATTGCTTTGGTACCCATAAAAACTGATTATGTCACTTGATTAGATGGTTCTTTCGCTGCCATTTCCGTTTCCCTTTCCCCCTTTGGAATGGCAATCGTATAAAGCAGAAGATTTCGTTTAGTTTATTGTTGCACAAACACATCACTCAAATCGCTAAATTTATGATCTGTCACAGTGTCTGTCATAAATGTATCGAATTTTTCTTGGTTTTTCCGCAGGGTTTCCCTCCGACTTGTCTCGATTGTCCACCCTCGTCCTTTCTTGCGGCCCATAATTAAAATAATAATTTTCACGAAAAACTTAAGACCTTGTAATTATAATTGTCAGTTGTGCCGCCAACCCCGAGAAGATGCTGTGGGCTCTGTGAAGTTCGGGGTTGCTGCTCATTAAACATAATTTTTGTGTAAACAAAAGCGAGTGTAACTTGAGAACAAAATCGATGTCGGGTTTCATTTGCTGCCCCACTGATGAACGGAGTCTGTATAATGCTAAGAGAGGGGGTGCCTTCTACTACCCTTTATTCTCACCCACAGGCGTCGAAAATGCCTTTTTTTAGTCGCGCATGAAGGCGTGCTTAGAGTATTTTTAATTAAATATTACGAAAGGACTAGAATGTAACTTTAAAAATATCAGATTTCATATTTCATTGCATAGTTAAAGAAATCCTACCAACCTTAAGCTTGAACTCATAGTTAACCCTAATAACGAAAGCCACAAAATGATATCATCACAAGTACTGAAATAGTTTTAGAAAACCTTCAATTTACTGTCTCATCAGCGGCCTTATTCTTCTGTGACATCGATGCCAACTTAATTGACGTGTGGAGGACAACAACTCAATGCCTCAGAACAAGCAACTCATTTGCATGTCAACTAAAAAACAAAAGACCATTAATTAGCGGATAACAGCAGAAAAGAAAGGGTCTCAAAAGTATATGGAATTAAAAAAAAAACAATTTGCAATGTGAGAGCTAAACTGGTTAATTATAGTTAACCCCCGAGTCGCATGATGCGACAGAAAAAACCTTAACCGCAAACAACTTGTGTCGTCATCACGTCAACGGCTGTCGATTCAGGGGGTTGGGGTCCTCCGTTATAAGGGTTTTCGGGATATGGTTCTGTTCAACTGACCGCAAGAGTTGTAGGAATATGTCACAGCCAATTGAAAAACCAATTTTATTGACCCTCGGGCATTCAAATTGAAAAGCGAAGCGTATTGAATATGATTGCAATGAAATTGGTATTTGATTGGATATATAAATTGGAAAAGGTTTCGGACTTCAGTTAAATTATCCGAAAACGGAAGTTATTCAGTTAAGCAATCTTAAATTAAGAATCGATAATTTTTTTCAGCGAGGAGGGACTCTTAGATTAAACCTGAAGAAAATTATAAAATAAAAGAGAATTCCTTTAGAATGATATGTGTTATATGTGATGTTTGAAATTACATTTATTTTTCAGTTTAATTTATAAGCTTATTATAACTGTTTAAAAAAGGTTTACCATTTAATAACCCAGCAAGCTACATAAGATTTTGCGAAGGTATGAACTCGGCGTATCAGCAGATTTCGGGAGGTCTTAAGTGGAGAATGAACACATTGGATAGATGGAATGAATGTGGCACTTCCTAGCATCCTAGCCAGTAAACATCACCTGCTGGCAGCCCTTGCAGTAGAGCTTGCCATCACGGCTCTTCGAATTGTTCCATTGCATCTTGACCATCAGGTAGATCACGCCCACCGAGATCCAGGTGGCCTTGGCTACCTGTGAGAGAATCCTGTACTCTGAGAGGGCCTCTGGGAGGATAGGGAATATTTATGAATACACTTACATTGGCGCGACCGCGCAAAGTCTGGCTGTTAAAAGCCTCACTGAAGTTAAAATGGTCGGGCATCTTTCTGAGATTTTCTAGAACAGTTTCGAACTGATTTCGTCAACGGAGGTAGAAAGCCAAAATCGAAATTGTGGCAACGACACTTGGGCACTATTGACAAGGCAATCTGTGATCACAAACCTGATGCCAAATAATTATTGTTATAAAGTAATATGTAGAGTTTATTTCATTTAATTTAAAGAACTGACTTCCTTGACATGAATATAAAATTAATTTACATTTTGAAGCATTAACCTATATAATAAAATATGTCTTTATTTGTAATTTTTATTCAGATTGAGATCCTTACATGATGAACCTCGTATGATCTGAAACATAACGAGAGGATAGTTGATTGTGTCTGCAATTAAATAAACATAAAATGCCAGGGAATTGGCCAAATATTTTCAATAGCCAAAATTGGATGCAGAATATAGTGGGGCTCTGGCTGTGTTTGTCTGTGTGAAGGACTTTGCAGTGGGGAAATGCTTGTGGTCGTTTTAAACAAACCGCAGGTGTTGCATACATTTGCCAGCTTTGCATTAATTATGATGTGTGTCTCGGCGAGGGCGAAAGAATAGAGGGAGAACCGGAGAGAGACTGTGAGAGAGACAGTGAGAGAAGGAGACGGTTTTTGGGGTGCAGGGGGCGTGGCGGCAAAACTATTTGCCGCACTTGCGACCAAAAGCTGGGGGGCTCGTACGTAAAATTGTAGCATACTTATGGGCTAAAGTAATTTTATTGCCATGCACAGGAAGCTGCAGAGACGTCGTTGTCCTGCCAGAAAGGAGGCAGGGAGAGCGAGAGAGAGAGAGAGAGGAGAAAGGGGTTTCCCCGTAGAGCTCCTGGCACATCGTGTGACCCGTAAACTTTACAGTTTCTTTGTTTGGACTTGGCCAACGTGCCCGGGCCCCAAGTTTGTTGCCGCTCTTATTATTTTAGTTGGGTAGTTTTCGCTAGTTTGGCCCTGCACTCAAAAAATCTCTGATCAGGTGATGTACCTGCAAATTAATAAAATATTTAATATGAAAATATTCATAGCTATCCCTTAATAATTAAAAATGTATTGTAATATTATGTAATATTTTTCAAGGATACTCTAGTTAATATAATTTTATTATTTAATATATTAATAGGTTCCATTTACTGTTAAATTTTTCAAGAATCTACATTAGTTTTCCAATTAAAACCAAATTTACAATCCCTCGAAACTATTTTCAATCTTAAATAAATGTCCTCATTAATTAAAATATTATTTTTTGTGTACTGATACTTTTTAAACTGCTACAGAGAGTGGATGATGTTGAGATCCTGCGTCCTGGGTATGCGTCCGCACATAAAATGTTATTGCGAAAAACTATTAAATTTCTCCAGAGATGAAACTATGATCAGAAATTTAAATCGATTTATTAAAAGCCGTCGCAGTTGTTCGTTCAAGTGATTGGAGTTGGTTCCTTACTTTGCAAGAGGAAAGAGGAGGACCACTCACTGACTTCCAACTGCGGAAAGGAACATGTGTTGCCATACAAAAGTTTCTGTGACCGAACAGCGAAAAGGTTTCCACTGTGAGGCGATGCCTGATTGATGGGAAAGGAGCTGGCTCAGTGGGTTACTTACAGTTTTAATATGTTAAAATAATTATTACTATAAAATAGAAAATATATTTATTAGTTCACTTAAGGTTTAAACCTTTTAAAACTCAGAGTTAATAGTGCTTGATTTAAAATATCAAAAATATTTACAATAATTCATAATATGATTCGTAAAACCAAATATAAAATACATAAAATAGATGTCGAAAATACACTAAATTGAATTAAATATTGTAGACTTCTTGTCATAAATATTCTTTTGATAAATCAAGTAAATTTCCAAGAATTTAATTGAAGAATATTTTAAACATAAAATAAGTTTCCCTTTTATGAAACCCTTAACCCACTATGCAGAGTGCCTTTGCCGGAATCCATACACATCCGCATTGGCAGTCATCTCTTGGACAAAACTGGGGAAAAGCAAAATTTACTATGTACACTTAATGTCTAGACAAAGCCTCCAATTACCTTATCCGATTACACGAAGATTTGCCCCACGAAGTGTTGGACGTTGACTACGAAGCCCCAAACCGAACCCGGGTCCTGGACCCAAACCCATTGCTGTTTTGGGAAACCCTTGACCCGGCATGCCAGAAACTCTTTGCCAGAAATCTTCATATTACTGTTGTCCCTTTTTTTGATACCCCCTTCCCTTAAGAGCGGGAAAATGTTGAAATAATTTGGGCAAAAGAAACGTTCTCACACCTTTCGCTAAGGGGGGAAAGGAGTAAAAAGCACTTAAGTGCCTTGGCCAGGACTCGGGTTTTTAATTGAAGTGCAGTCCAGAGTCCTTGTGTGGGTGTGTCGTTTTTCAAGCAGGTGTAAAGTTAAATCATAAAATGAAATTAAAATAAACCAAACCCAAAGCTGAAGCCGAAGCCAAACGTAATGAAGTACGGAAACAAAACAACAAAAAAAGGAGCAAAGGATTAAGCGTGGTCTAACTCGACATCCCAAAGGGTTTCCGGTTGCATCCCCTGTTGCCCATAATTAGCTGCAAGTTGGCTAACAAATTTTTCGAGAAATTTTTCTACAATTTTTTTTTGGCTGTACATTTTTTTTAGTGAAACAACATTTTTGTTATTGAAAAATTCATGAGTCCCAGGCTGCGGGCCTAGAAGATTGACACAAGGACTCGCAAAGGGCGGCTTTGGGGGCGTGGCACATGTCATATACCCTTTTTTTTGTGAGCCGTATTTGTGTAATATTACCTAGCAGGGATATTGTTATTCCTATAATAGAAAATATATCTATAAGTAATTGTTTTTGTAAATCATTAAATATATAATGGTTTTCTTTCGTTTCGTTTTCTTTGTATATTTTATTTATTATTTATATGTTTATTTATTATGTTTATTATTTATAAATATTGAAGATTACAATATTTTATTTTCCACAATAAACAACATTCTCCCGAATAAAAATGTAACCCTTTCTTAAAGCTTAACCCTCCCCTGAAAACCTTACTCCTCTGTCAGCAGTCGACGCAACCGTTTTTGTCATATTACAATATAATTTATTAAAATTCTTATTTGCCAACGCAAAGGACAGCAGCAGCAGCAGGAAGTTGGCAAAAGAGATGGCTAGAGTTGGCCAGAAAGAGACGGCCAAAGGGGTCGTCACACACACACACTCACTACCGAAGGCAGACTGCTACGCTTTTGCTATAAAAACAAAAGCGCCTCGTTAGTGTTGAATTTTTAATAAAAAGCCGCACATGATACCGAGAGTCAGAAAGTAAATTACAATATTCCTTCTATAATTTGTTATAATGAGGCACATTTCTCGTCCTTTCCCCGCCCCCTTTGTTATGTTATGTGAGTGTAATTGCATTCTGGCGGCCATTAAATAGATAGAACCAGGCCAAGCCTCGCTTTTCGGGCTGTCCTTTTCGCATTTGCATATGGAAAACGCAATCAAAGCCGCCAGTCGAGAGTCAACAAAACCGCTAAGTAAACTCAAACAGAATGGTCAGTCGAAGAAGGGAAAGCCACCTGAAAATCCCGACATTTCATTTCGATGGCCACGCATTTGTTTGAACTTCAGCCAAATGCACACGCCCCCTCTCACACAAACACATCTACATATACATGTATGTATATAGTATACGCCCGTATAAACACGACATCCGCCGTCATTCGGTTCCGGTATTCGGTGTTTGTTTTTGAGGTTACGCCTCCGGAATCGGTCAGCGGAATCGGGTGGGTCAACCGACGACAAAACGCAGGGTCAGCAAATTGCGCATACGACTGTTTGGCAGATCTGGGAAAAAAGGGAATTTTCGTGGAAAAACATAGGGGAGGGTATGTGTATTATTATGAGTAATGAATATTTTCTTATTTGGAAGTAAGAATTTTTATAAAAAATCATAAGAGTTGTTACCAAAAAAAATTATTTTCAAATATTTATTGATTTTTACTTGTATTTATCTTTATTTATTCTTATTAAATTTTATTTATGGTTATCTGTGGTTATGTATACTTTTTTATTCTTATTCATTCTTGTTGTTCTCATTTATTCTTATTTATTTTTATGTATGCTAATTTATTCTGATTAATTCATATTTAAAAAACTGTATTCTTAATTATTCTTCATTGCCCTTTTATTGATATATATTTTGTGTAAATTTAAAACTTTTAAATTTCTTTATAAAAATAGTTATTTTTTTTGTGATTGTTAAATATTTGGTATATATTTGGTATGTTAGTATTTGTGAAATGATAAAAATACAAATAATTTAAAAGAATAACAAACTTTAAAAAACCTCCTATTTAAAAATCAAACAATTCTTTTTCCTCCGGAACTTGTTGGTTATATTAAATAACATTACTTAAAATGGTTTATGTACAAATATTTTAAAGTTTTATAAACCTAAGTAAACACTTATTTTAATTTGGTTTAAAATCAATCAGAACAAATTATTTTATTTCATATTCCAGCTTGTTATTTTTATTTTCAGAAGTAACCATCACATTTTCTATGAGAACACTTGCTAAATTGCTTAATTTAAGATTAATTCCTTAATGAAAATTAAAAACAAAGTGTACACTTAAATTCCCAATAACTATTCAATGAAAAACATAAAAGAGAGATTTTCCGATTGTTTTTTCCAAGCCAAAGCACAAAAATTTGCCCACCCCAAAAATCATTCATTCTCTGGAAGAAAATTAGCCGAACAAATGATGCAGAGAGAAGGAAAAACCGAAATGCCAGGAACAGGCAATTAAAGAGCAACCAATACCACTCACTCCACCGAAATCCTTAAGGACCCCTACCCCGCAGGCAGGCAACGGAGCAAACGGAAAATTCATTACAAACAAATTAACAAATAAATCAAATTTCAATACGAAAATTTGTTTGCGAAAACAATTTTGAGACGGGTTGTCGGCTGGTGTAAGTTCCAGGGCTAAGTTATCCGTGCGACGCGGGGGCTCTATACAAATCGCATGCCACGCCCCAACGCGGACCAGGCTTGGATGGAGGAAATGTAGAATCCCATTTGACTGACAGGCGGCAAATCGTCTGAGTCTCAGAGCCAGCGCACTTGAGAAATCATTTATCTAAATTAATTCCTGTCGTTTACATTTGCCAGAAACAAACGCGCGCGGGCGGGGCAAGGGATTCTCTGAGGGTAAGTTCGGGATATAAATGCAAACGAAAACAAAAATCAAAGATTAAGACAAACATTTACTACCCAAGAGAGAGAGCGGGGGGAAGGAGACTCTGCCAATTGCCTGGAAGCTAGACAAACTCACGCCTCACCAACCCCAACCCCAAGTTCAGAGCGGGCTGAACATTTTAACCCACTGATAAATGATATGAATGCGCATTTCTGTCGACATCGTCGCGTTAATAACTCATTTCAAAAATTCCACAACAAACTCTGACATGCGTAGCCCACACACAAACGAACAAAAAACCTACGAAAAACAATTAAAATTGTTCTTAGACCGAATTCGCAACATTTTCAACCCTTTTTGGGGGTTCCCCCACACCCTAATTCAAGCACCACGGGGGGTTTAGCGTCTGAGGAAAAGTTGGATTCATCAAAATCGCGAGGGAAACGCCGCACGCGGTTTTTGACGCTAAGCTTACTGAAAGATGAAAAGTCGTATTATCGAGAGTGAGAGTTAACCCCTTACAACTAACTATATATAGGAAATCGAGAGTGAGAGCGTGAGCCAGAGCGAGAGCTAGAGTTAGAGAGATTTAAACTTGTTGTTTTGAATAATTGCTTCTGTCAAAAGCAGCAATTATAATGCCCGAGAGTCTCGCTATAAATGATACATCAAATGGAATTTTCGATTATATATTCAATTTTGTAGTTAGCCTGATATTCAGGCTTATGTAAAATGAGTTGGATAACCCGAGTGAGAAATTAATAACTTTATTTACAATGAATGACAGCTGGGCTATAATAATAAATTAATTAGGTACGTTATGGAGATTTTCTAAAGATTGTATTTATTTGTTGTCTTTAAACTATAAGCATTCAGTGGTAGGAACTTTCTGTACTAAAATTAGTCTAGTTAAGTACATTATTTGGCGTTAATAGACTCTTTTAACTTTGTAAATGTTTATAAAAATGTAACAAGATCTCATCTAATCAACTCCCTTGAACAAGCTTTGATGTGGAGGCTCCAGCAGAATATTATTAACAAATTCTGGCGCTTTTCGCGCATAGGCCACCACCAGCTTATAGGGTGATAAGAACTTTTGATCCTGATTCCTTTCGCCTTGCTGCAGATTCATGGATATAACAATTTCTATGAAATCGTCCAGGAATTCTTCATGTAAAGTCGAAGGCATGCGTTCGAGAAAGGGGCAAATGGCTTTCACGTTGTCTGAAAATTAAAAATATAAAATTAATTAAATAATTAATAAAAATTTTAAGTAATTAACTCACCCTTGAGGGTCCTGACTCCTTCATAGACAAACACTTCATTGCGTATTTCCACATTGTGGTGTATGAAACCCACTTCATTGAGTAACTGACTGAATTCCTCGCCAGGATTCAGGCTGTAGTGGAGGGGAGATATAAACTGCTCCACATCCTGCATGTAACTCGACCACTTCTCATTCATTTTGAGGATTTTGTAAACCTCGTAGACCGGATTGGAGGCCAAAAAGGCCAACAGGCAATCACCGCCTTCGGGCCTTAGTAGATTGTAAATATTGCCGAGGGCTCCCTTCAGGTTCTGCACCCAATGGAGGCAGTAGAACGAGGTGACATGATCGAATCTTCCGCTCAGCTCCGGCGGCAGACTTTCGCAGCCAATGTCCAGAACCTGAAACCTTGTCCGCTCCTCCTGCTGATAATGCTTGCTGGCATAGCCCACCATCTGGCTGGATATATCGGTGCCCACCAGTTGGCCGCGACTCGGCAGCAGGGGCCGGACAAAGTCCATCAGCACATTCCCCGATCCGGAGCCAACGTCCAGGAGCGCGTCCTCGCCATCGGATCGCCACTGGAGCGTCGATGCGAACTCGTCCAGAATCAGCTTGGCGTCGTGCCTTTGCACCTGGTTGGCGTGCTGATATAGAGATGCCTGATTCATCTCGGCGACTGATCGACAGCTTGCCCGATCTCCAGCTTTTTATACCTTATACGCCAGCCCAGCCATCGTGGCGTCATTGGACACACAAATTCTAATTTCCTCTTAACTGGGAACTCTACCCCAACCCTACCACGCTCTCTCCAGGTTGTGACGTCGAGGTAATGTCGCATTATTTATTTTTAAAGCTTTGGTTCCGTTAAGGGGAAAGCAGGGAAAAATATGTGAGCGCGCGACGGAGAGCTATAGGAATTCTTGCTTGCGCTCACAATACACTAGCCTACAACCTGTTTAGATTTCTAAAACAATTTCTTCTGTAAATAATATATAATTTTTTTATTTTTAATATTAATAATATATATAATATATTATATATTATATTTTTGATACAATTTAACATTTAGAAAGCACTAAAGCATTAAATTGAATATTTATGTTCCTTTATTACTTAAAAAAAATCGTAAAGAATAATATAAGATAATATTCTTTAATTTTATTATTTAAGTCAAAGACACACTACTTTTTAAATTAAAAATATATGCTAATAATTTTATTTATATAAAGTGTAAAATAATATTTTACTGTTTTGTGGTTAGTTTATTAATTCTTAAAAATAATTTTATTGATTACGATTTATAATTTAAATTATAAAAATGTATATATATAAATGTATATATATATAAAGTTGACTTCAAACATTCCCAAAATCGATCTAAATTTAATATTTGTAAAACATTATAATTGTTTACATTTATGAAACTAAGAGATAAAAAACGAATATTAAGAAAAATGTACATAGTTTCTTAAAATTATTTATATAATATTATTATTTTTAATGCTTTGTATTATTCATTTAATATTTTGTGTATTTATAAAATACGAAATATATTCTTCAACTTTGAAGGAATTTTTAACATTTCTTGTATAATGTTCCCCCAATAAACTATGTGCAAAAATCAACAAACTCACCTCGCACTATCTTCACACATCTCGGGCATAAAAAGCTCAAGTTCTAGGTCAATAGAGTTAGCTAATGCTTCCTTCATAGAATTACGACTTGAAGGTACGTAACCAAAGGCATAGACATGCAAATCCCAGTTGAACTTGAGAAAACCCCTGGAAGTGAATTCCTCGCGATATTAACATACTTTTTTATGAATAGTGTACCAGCCTCCAGTGGAACAATGAGAGATCAAGCACAACAAAAACTGAATGAGAATACCCGAAAAAGTACTCATAATTTTCGATGAACCCGAAAGTGCAGAAGTGAAATATTTTTGGGAGTCCATTCAACTCGGAAACATTTTGGAAAACATAAACCAAAAAAATTAAAGTTAGTTCAACGACCTACCCCAAGAATGATTAAAAATAGTGTCCCTATTTACGGAGGGAATTACCAATAATTATTTATGGAATTATAAATAGCAATCGCTTGGAATGATGGGCTGCACTTATATTTGGTTTGAGTGGCAAACGTAGCTCACCCTTCATCGTCGTTGCTCTGATATATTTCAGTTCAGGGTATATAAATTCATTAAAAACATTCCATTTAGCTGCAAATTACATTTGTGTAATTGCTGTCAGGCCCAGAGAGAGCGAAGCGTAGCTCATGATATTTCAAATATTTCACATATGAGCAGCAGCAGGAGCGTTTGATGTCCCTGGGATATATGGCGACTCCACCTCGGCATCCATATACTCGTATATAAATTCATTTGCCAAAGAGTGACATCAAAAGCCCTCGTCAGAGTTTCTGTTTCTGGCCTAATGTGTGTGGGCGTTACGGCTTGTTAATTGCATTTGTCGCAGACTCTTTTCGGCAAAAGGGGTTTATTCGGCTTGCAATTACCAAAAGCTGTCGATTGGCTCGAACTGTCACAGAGCCACGGAAATCAATTAAATCAAGGACGAACCGAAGCCGAAACGAAGCGAAGAGCTTCAGGATTTAGTTGACAGCTGGGAGTTGAGTTTTGGTTTCTTCCTTTCCGGCTGAGGGAATTTTAATGCATTTATCAGGCATAACTCAATTATTGCTGGAGAAATGTTTGTGGTAAGAAGAGGTTCAAGTCTAGAGTGCTGTCTTCAATAAATATATTTCAAAGAGTTATAGAGATAGGAAAATATAACAATTTATTGGGGAATCATAGCAAGACTTTGGTAATTTTTGAAATTAAATATATTATAAACAATAAGAATTCTAGGGTCAAGAAAATTCCACAATTTATGAATGAACTATAGGTGGACTGGGGCAATTTATATAAAATAATAAGCCTAAATTTTAGAATCAATCTACAATTCCAATACTTATAAAATTGTATTAAAATTAGTTTTTTATTAGGAAACATTTATTTAACCTAATTCATTTACTTTCTTCCATATTTACTATAGTACCTTAGTAATTCTAAGCCAATTAAGTCACCCTTGACCGTCTTTTTACCAACTTCACCCACCTCTTCTCCAGTAAGCAATAGGAAAGGGAAAAGGAAACGCAAAAAGGCAAAGCAAACAGAACCTCATAGTTTTATGTGATTTCTAATGGATTCACGAACACTTATAAGCCAACCCAACACCCCCTGAACAACCCTTTCTCTTCGCCACATTGCAACTCCTTCCCTGGAAATCATTCGCACACACTTGAGAACTATTTAAAGTTTATCTAACTGAACAGTAGACTATAGAAGCCTGTTCTGGTTATTTGTACATGTTCGCGGGTATGAGGGCTTGTACAGTCGAGGCAACAAAAACTTTTGCATATGTTGAAATAACAAAAATAACAAACAAAGTAAGAAAATCGCATTGGAAGGAAAGGGTTGAGATTGAGAGTTTGTTCCTCACGGGGCCCTTCACGGGTGGGGAAATGAGTTTTTAATGTCCCAAAGGGGAATACTTCAAGAGCTCTAAATATGTGTGTGTAAACACTCAAAGAAAATAACTATAAATCTTAATTACTAACTGAAGAAATTGTTATGATATTTTTATATAATAATATTTAAGAACCTGAATATTATTTTAATATAAAATCTAAGAACATTTTTAAATTGAAAGGGAAATAAATGTAGTACTACTCTGTGTCCTTAGAAAAATGTTCAAAAATATTTATTTCATGATTTTAAGCTTAAGGCTTCCTGTTTTAAGTTTGAAAAGACTTCATATAATTTAAAATACGCTTCATATAATTTTTTCCAGTGTGTTATCTCTGTGCAAATGGGCGGCCAAGGCAGATTTAAAATACAAAGTAAACGGCGATTTGTTGTTATTGATTAGAGCGGACAGACCCAGACAAACATATGAGCTTCATCCTTGGCTTCATCTTCTCAGTTTCCCTGAAAATCCAAGGATGAGGTTGGGGGACTTGGCTGTTTCCCAAGACGACGATGCCCGCAAACTTGATGAGTATTTAAAAGTTTTCCATTGTGTGTTTGATGAATATTTAATTAAGCATAAAAGGAGCAGTGGAAGAAAGGGATAAACTTTGGCAAAGGGTTGCTACTGTTTCGTTCTGTATTTTGTGTTTTTTCGTTGCCTTTCCTTTCCAATCCCCCCCGAAAAAAAAACATCCTCTCCATTTTCCCAGCATTGTGTGGAGAGCTTAGAGAGTGCAAAAGAATAAAACAAAATCAATTAACGCTTCTTGGTTCCGTTTTTGCTTTTAGCTGATTGTTCTTTTTTTAATGCTCTTTCGAGGAGAGGGGTACTTCAAGGGGTGGAAGTGTATAGAATATTATTTGGAATTACAAATAAAAAATTAAATATTTTTAATTAGATTAGGAAATTACTAGGGTTTTTAAAACTCTTTAAAATATGCCAAAAAGTATGAAATAAATTGTGAAAGTTAGCAAACTCAGTGTAAATATATTTTTTGATGATGTAAGATTTAAATCAACACTCAGAATACACTGCAAAATATTTTAAATTAGTTTAAAATAGCGATTTAAAATATGCCTAAAAAAATGGAATGATATGTAAGAGGTACCATCATCAGTTAACATTATTTTTCTTGACGATGTATTTTTAATAGATTTTTATACCACAAATTCATATAATAAACTCCTGACATTTCCTTACTGTATTTTGAGAGCATCAAAAGGTCCCCTAAAAGCAAATATACCTCTGCTCTGCCACAGTTTGGTATTGTTTTTTATTATATAAGTATTTTACAAGTTTTAAGCAAAAGGCCAGGTTCAAAAGAGCAGCGAAAATAATTAAATAGTAAAGAAGGCAGCCCGCCAAAGAAGTCCCTTTCCCCGTGGAAAAACCAACCCACACAACCCTTTGTGCCCCCTTTTTTCTTCACTTTCTTATAATTTTTTTTTTTTTTTTGTTTTGCCAGGAAAAGGGGGCGGGCTCAAAGAAGCCCACAAATAGCCAAAAGCTAGCGAGTGTTGATGGCAGCTACCAAAATCCTTCAGCGCAAGGCCACCCACGCCCAGCCACGCCCGCATTTTATATATGCATATTCCTCTTCTTATATTAATTTGTTTTCTTTTTTCGATTTTTGCGGGCGTTGGGAAAATTAATTAAAAATTAAATGAATGAACGAACGAACGCTGGGATAATGAGCCCCTAAGCTGATTTTGCGCTTAAAAGTATGCAATGGGAAAAAATTGTCGAGCTGCCGGAGCATGGCATTCAATAACAATTCCCACTCCCTGCAAAAACCTCCCAACCCCCTCAACCGCCCACCTGACACACAGGTATTCCGCCCAGCAACAAAGAAACGAAAAACTTGCAATTTTTTGTCGCATTTTTTGTTGTTTGTATTTTATTTTCGTTTAATATCGACAAAGCGCCAGCGAAAAAGAAATAAGAGAAAGGAGAGGCGAGCAGAGCAGAGCAGAGGCGGCATGGGGGGTGGGGATTGGCAGCAGTAAAAAGAGCAAACGAGAAAAATTGTGAAAATTTTCTTTAACGTAACAAAATATTTTTATAAAATAATCAAGTTTTTCTTTTGCTCTGTTTTGTTTGCTGGAAATTATTTTTAGCTTTATGGAAGCGCAGGACCGGTGGGGGAAGCTGCAGGGCGTTTTATGTGTTCTCGGGGTGTAAATTAAAATTGTCCGCATTTCGCTTCTTTTTTTCGTTTTTTGTATAATGAGACAATGGCCCGGGAGGAGAAACTCAATATTGAAAGACAGAAACAAAAAATTAATTAATAATGGCAAAAAATATTTGAATGGAAAGCTCAGAAAATGGAAGAGGACTCGATGATCAAAAGAAAGATAAAAGGGAAATAGATAATGTTACATAATATTTTAAATCAAATATAGTTTTGTTCTTTTTCTGTCTATTTCGATTTATTACAAATTAAACATATTAATCAAATTAAATATATATTCTTAAAATATTCATTGAAGTGAGATTATTTTGGAATAGAAGCATTAAAAGGAAATTTACCCATCTTCATATTCCGGCTTCCAAATAATTAAAAAGTAGTTACTTTTAAAATAAAAAAACTAGGTTGACAGTGCCTGCTGGAAGAGCTGTTAATTTTAAAATACGAAACTATGTTGGCAATGCCTGCTGGAAAGACATCGGTGGTTATCGATAAAATCATAGTTGCATGTTTAAACATCGGAAAGCTCGATGTTTTCCCAGCTCGAATGGGCTAATGTATTTTTCATTCAGGGAACTGCCTTCGGGGCGAAAGCATCACTTTAATTTTTTTAACTCTTTGATTTTTATTTTATTTTTTCTCTTTAAGTTTATTTATTTTAACTACTTGCTTTCTTTTTTTATTTTTTTTTTCTGACAATTGATAGTGATATTGGGCTGAAGTTGGTCCAGAATATTCGCCTCGGGTCTGCTCTTAGGGAATCCTTTTCTGCAACGGTTCTTTCATTTTTTAATTTTGTTTTTATTTCGACTTAAATAATAATTGATCTTCAGAGACACTTGGTTCTTACGCTTACTCTTGTCGATATAATCACTATACTCACAGATACTGGTTACTGGATATCCCTGGTGACGGTACAGTTACAATTCAATTATTAATTTTAATTATTTTTATGTTGATTTTTGGCAAATTCCTTGGCGAGTTTATTTTCCCAGGATACAATATTTTTTATTATTATTTTTATTTTCTGTATACTTTCTTAACCTTGGTTTTTTCTGGAAGCGGAAACGGACCTTTTTTTAGTTATATTCCTATTTATTGAGTTCTCATTTTTATTTTGTAATTCAGTTTTTTTTTCGACATATGTGATCTATGACTCTTGAGCCACATTTATTTCTTTCTTGGAGCGATTCCTTGCTGGCTTGATTTTGTTGTGCTCTAGACTAGCTCTAATGTTGAGACAGTTTATTAACTTTATAGTTGGTTTATAGACGAGGTCTTGAGGATTAAACTTCAAAGGATTAAATATTTTTTTGTATTTTCTGAATACTTTATTGGTCTTGAATACATTGATTATTTCTTTGAGTGTCTCGCTGCTGGGCAAATACTGGACCTCTTTGTTAACTGCAAACATTTGACCAGAAGCCCGCATGGTTCCTTCTCCTGGTCCTGTTCCTGCTCCAATGCCTTTTGGAAACTAGAGGTTTTAGCAAAAATTAAACTTAATAAATATTTTTTTTATAAAAAATTTGGAAGCTAGAGTTATCAACAACTAAAACGCAAAAAAATGTTTACTTAAAAATAAGTGATTAATCGGCAAGTAAAGATTTCAACATAACAATCGGATGATAAACTTGGCAGTTATTACACAACTAAGTCGCAAGCATCTCGCACGCACCACAAATAGTAAAGTTTTAAGCCATGGTTGTAAAAATGAAAGTTGGTTCGATTTGAAAAGTCTTTTAATATTATTTTAATAACATTTACTAGGATAATAAAATGTAAACCTTATTTTTAATTTCATTTAAACTACATAACATTTTGTATTTAAAACTGCTTCTTTCCCTTGACACTTCCTTGAGCATAAACTTCGGTTTCAATTACGAATTAGCTTTGTCTCAGGGCATGACCTTACCCCTACAGAGACTGAAAGTCAAATTCATGGCAAAACCAACCCCTAAACCACAAAACATTCCTGCTCCCTTCCAAGCGCCGATTCCTTGGACAATAAGTGAGTAGGGGGAAACACTATCAAAAGTCAATTACAATGCAATTATTGTATCCCTCATCCCCCTCCGACCGTTTGGCAGTTCAAAAACCAGAAAACATTTACAAAAGCCATTGAAAACTTTAATTGAAAATATCAAATTATTTTCGAGTTAGCGTCAGCACAAAAAAAAACAAAAAGTAAGACGTGTTCAATATGGTTGAAGGGCAAGAAATAAAAGGAGAACTGATTTACATATAGATCCAATGAGATACTGGTACGGAGGTGTATATACGTAAGTATGTATAGCATTAATTACGTAAGCCAGATTGTAGTGGCGACAACTTTTACCAAGGGAAAGAAAGTTAAGTTGCGGCAGAGTCAAGAGTCAGGCCAAATTGTAATGAGTTGGCATTTTCTGAAATATTCTCGGAGACACCAAATCCTCAGACTCCTTTGCCAGCCAGCCAACGAAGGGTTTCCCACCCTCCTGGCTCACTGAAATATCTCGTTGTAAAGTAGCTGAAATGACATTAAAAAGGCAAAACCATGCAGAAAGGACACATCCTTATGGACACTAACCAGCCAGAAGGAAAGCACACACATCCCCACACATGAGGTTAAGCCCGAGCTGGGGATAATTCTTCTTCAACCCTGCGCCTCCGCCCCAACGTTTCATAGTTTACAATCTTATTATCTTGGCTTGGCATCTCAAGTCCCACACACACACACACAATTTCCTAAGGCAATTAAAAATCTTCACACTGTCGTCGATGTCCTTTTCCGGCTAGCCTCCCTTTTCGGCTGTTTTGTTGTCCCCTCGTTGGCCCAAACTTGATTTTGTTTATTAAACATATTTTGCATAAAATTCACTTTATTTGCAGTTTATTTCATAAGAAAATTATAAGGTCCTTCTCTTTCCCCCTCCCTGCTGCATGTGGCGCCACGCTTGATAGTTTTCCTCTCGGGGAAGAGGTTTTTGGAGGAAGAAAGGAGGTGGAAGGATCTAGTGTACCTTATTCTTTGATTATGTTTGATCACGTTTTGTTGCAAAGTTTATTTGCTGGTGGGAGTGGTACTGTTTGACTGGGATTTCAGTGGGTTTTGTTATGCATTTGCCGAGACAAGATGAGAATGAAGGAATGTTGTTGGAGAATTTCCACAAAAAATATATAAATATAAGATTAATATTTATTAATTATTATTAAATAGGAAAATCCGTTCATTAACTTTTTTTTGAATAGTTTTTACTATAAGTAATATTTATTTGAATGGCTTGAAACCCAGAGGAGGATAAATAATTAAAATATAAAACGTTTACATACAAAGTTAAATATTATTCTCGTTTGTTCGCTGAATTTGGTGAATTTGTATTTGGTAAGTTTAGATTCAATAATTGCACAACCTACTCTTCAAATATATAATTAAAAACAAATATTCTATTGTTCCATCTCTTAAAATTATTTATATATGTATGTATATAATTTATATAATATAATATATAATATTTATACCTGTTCTTAAAAATATCCCTATAGGTATGTGATATCATTTTATTAACCTTTATATATTCTTAACCAAATTAACTCCCAAATATTTATCTCCTTAATCCCATCACCTCCCCCGTTCATCTCATATTCCCTTGTCGTCCTCTACCCACCATCATTTCACGCTTTTCTTATCTAACACATTCACTTCAACATATTCACCGAACACCCATCCACCAGACGAACCCGAATGCAGTCACACATGAAAATCCCATAAAAATTGACAATAATAAGCCACATATCATCATTTCACTCGCCTCACATATGCCCAGAGCGTACGTTCCACTCGATAAGGAGTCACCAAAGCCTGCAAATCAACCAGAAATCGAAAGCTACTCCCCAGCCACATCCATTGCCATTGCCATTGCCACCCTTCCGAAACCAAACACAAAAAACCAAAACCGAATGAAGAAGAAAATCCCATAAAAAACAGTTCAATGATATAGAAAAATAGATAAAGAAAAATTTGCAAAAATAACAACAATGCAGGGAGCAGGGAAAAGGAAAATGGCAGGGGAAATGGCAAATGGAAAGCGCGTGGCAGCGAATCAACTTTAAACTAAGCCGCACAAGGCACTTGAGAATCACAAACAACAAAAAAAGAACTCGAAGGGCACTCGGATCTCCGTGGTGTTGTCAAGTGAATAATGGGACAAATCCGCAGAGTAAATATGACACGTTGCAAAATGGCATTCGATGATAAAAAAAGAGGAATCCTTAACCATCACTCAGAAATAAAATGGGCAAATTTCCACTGAAAATGTGCGTAAAAATAGCTTGAAAAATACTGTTTTCATATTTTCACACCTTAAATTAATGAAAGTATTGTTTTTCCCATCGAATATAATTTCAGTGTTTTACAAAATTACCAAATTTTAAATATTTTCTTATTTATTTACTCTAAAATTATTTAATTGAATAAACAAAAATTTTAAAAAGAAAACAGTTGTTTTTAAACAATTCTATATTCTTAAAAGTGATTTATTCGAAGCCTTATAATTATTACCTAAAGATATTGTCCAAGTTATTTGAAACAGCAATTACTTATAAAGGATACTGAAACATTTACTATTTAATCTTCCAAAATAAATCTTGTTTTTTAACTCAAGAATCTATAATAATCTTCAAGTTAAAGGAACCTCATTTTGTGATTTTATATATTTTTTGCAAAGTACATGCACTTATAAACGCCCCAAACACCCCACATCTCGAAGGTTGAATGTCACTGACAGACGCACATCCTTCGGAAAAGGTGTTTTGACAGGGCGTCAGGCCAAGTCAGAAGTGCAGACACAACAACAGCAAAAAAGTCCAGGAGCAGTGGCAACAAGGGGTTAATATTTACGCCGTACCCTTACCGTAGCATATCAATAAAATGATCGCTCCGCTGGGCATAAGAAATGTTGGTTTGATAAGCCAGCGTAAAGAAGTCAAAGCACTGAAAACATTATTTGTAAAGATATATTTATATATTACAAATGTTTCTATAAAAAAATTTGATACAATAAATAATAATTTCATCGAAAGTAAATTAATCAGAAAAGAACGTTTACGAATACTAAATATTAACCAAAATTTAAATAATAATAAACAAGTGTCTATTAAGAGGTGGAAAATGTAATGTTTATTGAATAAATAAATTATTCTGTTGGAAGAGGAAAAACTATTTTGTATATATTTAATATTTTAATATGTTTCATATCTTATAATAATAAATAAAAATACATCATTTTTTCTAGACTTCAATTGATTTTTTTCAGTACTCTCAGATTTCCTGGGGCAGACCTTTCCACCCACTGAAGTTAATACAAATATTACTTCTTTTTATGCTGAAAGCAAAAAGTGCAAACCAAATGTGGCATAAACATTACATTTGGGCTTCCATTCCGAGAGTTGAGAAAAAGGGTTAGAGCCAATCCCACTCCCATTGCCCCCGAGAAGTTATGACTTTGTGTCATTGAATCTTTATGTGTGCATTCGATATGCATTAAAATTCAATAATCATAAAAATAACACACGCACACACAACAGAAAATATATGGGAAAAAAGAAAGAAAGCCCGACTGTATGGACTACCCCCAATTAACCCTTGAATGGCGTGCGTGGTGGGGGAGCAAAGGAAAATTGTTTTGCTCTGTCTCTCTGCGGCAATATGAACGTCACATAAATCTTGGCCACACTACTACTAAGTCGCTATTAAGTAAAATTGACCACATATTTTATCTCATATTCGCACGCAACAAACGCAGACGCCAAGAGGCAGGCGAAGGGGAGGGTCAGGGGTCACTGTGGGTGGTGTTCCAGTGGGTCGCTGGCGATGTTGGACAAGCCACATTACACACAAGGCAGACGAAGTGGCCAAAACAATGTGCGAGTAAATTAAACCAAAGCTCCAAGAAATCGCAAATTAAATAAGTTTGGGTGAGAAGAGGAGGTTGGGGAGACGTCTGAAAAAGTAGTAGTATCTACTACAATAGTCGATGAAATAAAAGAACAGGAAATTTAGGACCAATATTTAATTTATTTAAAGAAGTGAGAAGCTAAGAGTAGTTTCTAAATATTTTTATTAACGAATTAGAACACTTATCAATGAGAAATATCCTTGACCAGGTTCTCGGATTCAAATTCAGCGGTTCAAAATACCTTAGGATATGTGTGTTTTATACCCTGCCAAAATGTGTTTATTTTTTGTGTAGCTGTGAAATCAAATTCAAAATTTGAAACCAATTGGCGGTTATCCAAAAATGAAGAATTAATTAATAAGAATTAATATTTAAATTAAGCTAGACATCAATAACCTGGTAAACGAAGGTGTTTACGTCTCCTGGACGTCCGGTGGGACTTATACCAAACCGACAAATACAACGACAGAGAGAACTGCATTGGCTTGTGTGGTTGTGGCTCAGAGAATTCTATATTATCAAATTATCCCAAAAAATATTGGTAACAACCACTACCACCACTAACAACCGCCAAGAAATATTTGCTCATGTCTTATGTAAAATGTTTTATCAAATCGTTTTCACATGGAATATCATATTAAAAATATTAAAAATAAAGAAAAAAATTTTTTTTAATTTATTTATTCTGAGTGTACCTATACAAACATCAGGTGATTCAATAGGTTTAATCCCCAGAATCACAAAAATTTATTTTTTTGTGCCATAATACATAACTAACTTTAATTTACTCACTTTTCTCTTTTTTTATATCTTCGCCTTTAGACTTGTCCGCTAAATATTAATTCAAATTGTTTTACATAAGTCTGGCAGCTTCGCAATTTAGTATTTTTGCACTGCTTACTTGACACTTTGAACAATGTTGCTGACTGTCATCAAAAGGGGGCGACAGTTCGGCTATTAATATATTTAAGAAAATTTAATTAATCAATGTTTCTTGCTTAAAAAAAACATATTTATATATTTTTTTAGTTGTAGAAGACAAACCCACACAAAAAATTACATTTTTGAGTTCGATTTATTTAAAAAAAAAAAAGTAAAGTTAACTTTTGAATCTAATGGTATTTTACTGGTATTTTTCGAGACTGAAATGGTAGTTTTATGTATATACTGTTTGCCCGGTTAGTATAATTTATCGTTATCGGCGCGGTACCGGTGACGTGTATTTTTTAATAAAATAAAAGCCGCATCTGCTAGTAGAAAAAGAACAGACAAACTAGCGGCGTTGATTAAGAAATACAGAAAACCCATTCGCGCAGATAACCCCGTAGTCGAATTCGGACACGTAAGCGGCACAGACATGAAACAGCTGGGTAATTAAGTTAAATACAAAAAGTTATGTTAGAGATATGCTAATTTTCGACGCCCCCACAGCGTGCATATTGTTGCTGGCACTTGCCGTGGGCGGCACCAGTGCCTTCTACTCGCCCAGCGATGGCGTTGTGGAGCTAACATCTGCGAATTTTGACCGCGAAGTGCTCAAGGACGACGCCATCTGGATTGTAGAGTTCTATGCGCCGTGGTGTGGCCACTGCCAGAGCCTCGTTCCCGAATACAAGAAGCTGGCCAAGGCGCTGAAGGGAGTGGTAAAGGTGGGCTCTGTGAACGCCGACGCTGATAGCTCGCTGGGCGGCCAGTTTGGAGTACGTGGCTTTCCCAACATCAAAATCTTCGGTGCCAACAAGAAGTCGCCCACGGATTTCAATGGCCAGCGCACCGCCAAGGCCATTGCTGATGCCGCTCTGGCGGAGGTCAAGAAGAAGGTCCAGGCCGCTCTCGGTGGCGGAGGAGGCGGCGGTGGTGGAGGCTCCAGCAGCTCATCCGGCGATGAGGTCATCGAACTCACCGATGAGAACTTTGACAAGCTGGTGCTAAACTCGGAGGACATCTGGCTGGTGGAGTTCTTCGCCCCCTGGTGCGGCCACTGCAAGAATCTTGCTCCTGAATGGGCCAAGGCCGCCAAGGAGCTCAAGGGCAAGGTCAAGCTGGGCGCCCTGGACGCCACCGCTCACCAGAGCAAGGCGGCTGAGTACAATGTGCGCGGCTATCCCACCATTAAGTTCTTCCCGGCCAACTCCAAGGCCGGAGATGCCCAGGAGTATGATGGCGGACGCACTGCCTCGGACATTATTGCCTGGGCGAGTGACAAGCACGTGGCCAATGTGCCGGCACCCGAACTGATAGAAATCATCAATGACGACACCTTCGACACTGCCTGCGAGGGCAAGCCCTTGTGCGTGGTCTCGGTGCTGCCCCACATCCTCGATTGCGATGCCAAGTGCCGCAACAAGTTCCTAACCACCCTGCGCACGCTGGGCGAGAAGTACAAGCAGAAGCTCTGGGGCTGGGCCTGGGCCGAGGGTGGCCAGCAGTCCGCTCTCGAGGAGTCCCTGGAAGTTGGTGGATTCGGTTATCCCGCCATGGCAGTGGTTAACTTCAAGAAAATGAAATTCTCCGTGCTGAAGGGATCCTTCTCGAAGGACGGCATCAATGAGTTCCTGCGCGACATCTCCTACGGACGTGGCCAGACGGCACCAGTGCGTGGCGCCAAGAAGCCAGCGATAGTTTCGGTGGATCCCTGGGACGGCAAGGATGGCCAGCTGCCCACCGAGGAGGATATTGATTTGAGCGACATCGATCTGGATGAGGGCACCAAGGATGAGCTGTAAGCTGGATATCCCAGGGATCAACTCAACTCACCACATCAAGACTGTGCGGCTCAAGCTCAAATTTTCCACTTATTAAACTAAATAACACTTGCATTCTGAATGATATTCATTAGTCAGCCAGCGTATCTAAATATAAATGTACTTCTTAATTATGTATTAGCTCTTTTTGTACCATCCTCACATAGATCATAAATGAAATGGAAACCAGCGAACATTAAACATTGTGTACCATTGAAGTGAATAATAAACTGTTCAATCAATCGTGTGTGAAATGGTTTTATAATTTGGTGAAGGTAAAAAACTTTTTATACCCGGTACCCATAGGGTACAAGGGTATTATGGGTTAGTGCCAACCTCTGTCCGTCCGTGTGAAACAACAGATCTCAGAGACTATAGGAGCTAGAGTTACCAAATTTGGTGACAGCATTGAAATCTGTTGCAGGCAGATCAAGTTTGTTTTAAAATTTGGCCACGCCCACATCCGCCCTCAAAAATAATAAATAACTTAAAATAAGCAATACTCGTTATTTTCGGGTTAAAGTTAATAGATACAATAAATAAATAAAATAGAGCGGACGTTTCCTGAAAATTTCAGTAAAATCGGATGATAAACATGGGAGATACTAGCAATAAGGTTCGAATTTTAACACAGCCCTAAGGCACTGGTGTTGCAAGCTGTAGCCAACAGGTGGCGCGTTCGAGCCTTGGTCGTGCGATATAATGGCGCCAACAATAGGAAAATCTAAATGATTTTGTAGGTCAATCCTTAGCGCGCACTGCTTGTCACCGACGATAAATAAGTGTTTTTTGGTTTTTGTACTTTTCAGCAGGCGATATTTCACCTTAAAAACTTAAAAAGACTAAGGGTTTTGAAAGCTAAAGCATAATACTGTCAATAGTACTAGGGGCTATAATAACTTGCCCCTCTAGACCTTAAAATATGCGACAGATACACCAAAAAAAAAATAAACAAGAGTTTAACCTTTCTACGCGTTGTCTTAAAAGTATACTCAAGCAGTATAACGTGTTTAGTATAAATTGTATACTTCAAAATATCAAATATATACTGCAAAGTTTCAATTGTGTATTTTCGAGTATTATTTTTATACGAACCTACATCGCAAATTCGATAACATATCGCGTTAGCTGGAATTTAGTGCTTTTCTGTTTGTCACGTTAGTGATTATTATGAAATATTGGAGCAGATGAGTATAAAATTTATACTTTCGTAGTATTAAATTTATAAGCATCTTATTAAGAAATTTTTCATACTCAAAAGTATAGAATTCATGTAACAATCGTATAGGTTCTATGACGTTTTTTTTTTTTGGTGTAGGTAATAACTCCCCCTATATACCTTAAAATAGGCGACAAATAAGTATTATCATAATTAAACTAAATTTTAACCATTCTTTGAACTCAGAACTGATGTTCAACTAATGTTGCCTAGATTATAAAAAAGACACGTAGCTAAAAGCTTAAAGTTGCTAAATTAAATATAATTTGTCCATATTTCGTCAGATAAACTTGAATCCAATGAATCATATCTAACAATCTAAAGTTTCTTCTGTGATTCATACACAAAATGCTTTAAAAGTCTATCCTCCCCTTAGAAATTGACAAATCCAATTGTCAATGAATGGAACGAACATTTTTAATATATTTTCTTACATATTTACCATGTTATGTTCTCCAATAATAACACGAAATACCCTTACTTTTATTTTAAATTATCATTCTTTCCGTTGGCTACGGTAAAAACGTTTATTTATATTCTTTTAAATTTTGTTGTAAAAATTCGCATAAAAATTGTCCATAAAGAGATTTGTTTGTATAAAATTGGATATGCTTAACTCTAGGTATACGTCTAAAAACGTAATTTGACACATTGTATACAAAGGATACTCATAAATCTGATCTAAATGCACATAAAATTGAAGATTTCTCAAAAGCGTCTTTTTAAAAAATATATTCTTAGTGGCAGATTGGCGCTTAGACTATAAATTGGCATGTTATATATATATATACCATAATTATTAAGTACTTGGTTTCGATTTAAGTACAACCTGTGTGTGTGTTTGGATGGGAAAAATTCGAGGCATCACAAAGAGTTCGGATTCGATTCTGTATGCAAATTGGGCTGGCTAAAAAAAGAATGAAAGATCTTGGCTGCTTTGCCAAATTCCATGAGATATTTTTTAAGAAAAAAAAAGAAAAACAAAACCCAGGCGACGTGACTCAATTGCCACACTTTGGCTTTGTCCAAAATAAAATGAACAAAAAAAAGAAGAGGGCGAGGGACAACGCGGTGTGTAAACGGCTGAAACTACCTGCACAAAAAGATATAAAAACTGTTGCTGGCCAAAGAAATAAGGGAAAAGGGACGGTGGACAGGCCAAAAAACTTGTTGAGCCTTGGGATTAAGAGAAGCAACAGATAAAGAAACGGTCGGGGATGCGTATGGGAAACCCAATTTACAATTATGAATGATTAATTCCCTTTCCAGCGAACCGCTCAACTGGTTATTGCTATGTGTTTAATACTAAAGCCCTAGAATGCAACTGACAAAAAATCCAATATGTGTTAAAGTGCAATTTAAAATAGAGAATAAGGAATTTCTTAATATTTTTGTAGAAGTAACCAGTTTAAAGGGATTTGAATTTAAATATTTTTTTGTAACTTACTGGTTTAAGGTATATCTTTAAAATATTTAGTTTTATATTTAAATTCGTCAAAATAATTGCCAGAAATATTAAAACTCTTCTATCTATCTAGATATTGCACTACAAAATCATGTAAAAAATCTCTTGGCTTATTCGTTTTATCAGTTTCATTTAGGGCTGGAAATCTTTCAGCATATTGAAGCATTTTTGTTTCTGGCCGGCGTTCAAAAGTCTTTTTCGAGTTACTAAATAGAGATATATGTATATATAACTAAACCACCTTTCCTCCTCCACTCATCGCGTTATCCAGAATCAGGCTAGTTGATGATGATGCTTCTGATCCGGATAGTTCTCTATGGACTGAATGGAGCGCGAGGTGGCCGCCGTGATCGTCGACGAGACGTCCATAAACCGGTACTTTTTCTCATCGCGACACAACAATGGGTAGCAAATGATGCCGTAGTAGAAGATCAGGCAGAGAACTATCACGGTGAAGATGATGGCTATGATTCCAAATGTCGAGATACCCGGGCTGCTGTCCAGGAACTCCTTGGGCGTCTGCGGCGGTGGAGTCGTTGTTGGCGGCTCTGTGGCTTTGTAGCCCCTCCGGTAATTCCGCGCTCCGCTTACGCTGTAAGTCAAGCAACTGCAGGCTGCGAAAACCAGATCACACGGATTTTAGTCTACATCTAACCGCGATTTCTCCACGCGTTGCAGAACACTCACCTACAAAGAGCACACACACCAGGTACGCACTACGAGACATTTTTTCGAATTTACGATTGAGCACGAATACACGGGGTAAAAAAAGGTTCGATTTCTTCTTTTTTTATCCACGCGAACGGGACGCAGACGCAGAACGAAGAACGGAGAATCGAATCGAGAATCACACAAAGCAACGACGAAAAACCTTTCGCTCTGGTGTAGGTGGTAGTGATGACACAGCACTGCTTATCGATACAAAGCAGCCTTAAGCGATACTTTTGATTAACGATAGTTGGCAGTCACGACATTTTTAAGCCCATGCAACATTTTGAGGACAAAAAGCCTTTTTGATGCTTCTTTGAAATATGTGATTTTTTATTTCTAAAATGGGTTTCACCCCCCCCACCAATCTTATAATATATATTTTATCTTATATAAGCCCGTGCAACAATCAATGAATGTGGTTTTTGGTGGGATAAATATAGCCTTGATCAAAATATTAAGAAATATTGGATTGTTAATCACAGAAAAATACCAAAATTCGAAGAAAAAGATACAATATTTAATTATAGTATTTATAATTTTTTTTTTGGAAATTCCTACTATTTTTTTAACACTAAGTAATACAGTCTTAAATGAAGACTGTGACTTTTTTTTAAACAATGTTACTTTGTGAACAGGTCACCACGCATGCCACCTAGCAACCATCGCCCATCCCTAGACACAACTCGGGGACCCAGTTATCGATAACTTCACGAAAATTTGGTTGGTCGAGCGTGTGTGCGCTGCTCTGTTCGTGTACACTTTATTTTCAATTGGTGAAAATTGTTACAAAACTAGCGAGAAAATATGTGAAAATAGGAAAAAAGTGAATTTCCGCACTCGAACTGGGCGTGCATAATCGAATTGCAGACGCCCCACACACAGAAAGTGGCTGAAAATCGTAAAAATAACAAAGGCGTTAACAACGGGACGACGGTCGAAGGCAAAATAGACGCTCCGCCGATCGTTCCCATACAGTTGTGTATATTAGGCGTTGCAACTAATTAGTTTTACGCAAGTAACTGCAAGTAAAATACGGCCAACGCGTTGCCCAGCGGACAAAAGCGAGCAAAAGTACAGTGAAAAATTTTCGATTGTCGGCGCACGACGAAGACGAGCAGCCAGCAGCAGAAGAAGAAGCAGCATAAACGAAACAAACGAGAAAGAGAAAAGAAACGACAGAAACGGCGATTTTGCATTCGTGTGAGCGCGTGTGTAAATGTGTGAGTGAGGGTGGAATATAAACAAAAAATTAACAATACAAAAATCAAGAACAATTGCTCGACTTGGCGAAAAGTAAAATGTCACATTTGCCTTTGGATGCACGGGCCATACTGCAGTATCTAAATGATTTGGGCTATAGGAATATATCCGCCGAGCAACTCCGTGAATTTCTGAAAGGTAAGTAATCGGCCATTCTTTCTACTCCCTTCTTCGTCTAATATGTGCAAGTGTGTGTGTGTGTGTCTGTGAATGTTTTTAGTTTGTTATTTTATGCACAACGCTTTTTTACGTCGGCTTTTCTGCTGAATTTCAAACGATTCGTCACCATTTTTTATTTATTTTCCCCTGCTGCTGCCAACGAACGTGCGGGTAAAGCGCAGGCAAGAGAAAGAGCAGTGCAATGGAATAAAGAAAAAATAAAAACGAGTATTACTCGGAAATTGTGAATAACACACACTCCCGACCGACACACTCTTCGGATACGTATGGCACAGTGGTTGTGCTGCAACAACAACAATGGCCATTTGGAACATATCGGAATAATCGAATAAAGACCGGCAAAACCGAAGGAAAACAACATTTGTGGCAGCCGTTTCCAAGACATTTTATCGTGTGGTACTGGGTGAATAATTTGGAATGGAAACTTCAAAACACATGGCGGCTGTGTGACCACTGTACTACAACTGTGTTTTTTGTTGTTTTCCTTGCCATTGCTGTTGTTGCCCTGGGCCTGCTTTTCTGCTGGCTTCCATCTGCCACTGTGTGCGTGCGTGTGTGTATTTCGGCCTCCACCGCATTGTCAGCTTCATCCGCGACTTCACATGAAATTTTTCTACCGACATACATATACAGCTGCGGTCAACATGATGGAACTGGAGTATACTTTCATTAAGGTCTTATAGCGGTTGGAGGCTTACATGGGATTATTTTTTAAATACAATAACAACTATAAAAATAGTGCAATTTGTTAGAAATACGAAATCTTGCTATAATTATTCTCCAGTACCTTCTGAAAAAAACCTAAAACCTACATAGTAATATTAAAATACCTACAAACTGATTGCTATTGTTTTGACTGCTACTGTGTATATTTTCGTTGACTGTGTGTGCCTGCTCTTTCCCTTCTCACCCGCTCTCCCTTTTGTTCGTTTTTTTCGTGTTATTTTTCGCCTTACGCTTTGTGTACTCGTCCTCTTTTTCTTATTTTTCTTTTGTTGTTGTTGCTGCTGCTGCCGCTTGAGGGTTGCCACTTGGTTCTCTCGCGTTTTACTTTGCGCCACCGTTTCGTGTTGTAATGGCGAATTAAAAGTGGGGGGAAAGAAAAAAAAAAAGTGCCAGCGCAGCGTGCTGATGTGCTCGTTTTTCAGGTTATCTTACAGCCCGTCGATTTGTGTAGTCGACCAGTTAATTTATTGGCGAGTGGGTGAGTGTGTGTGCGGGGGATTTGCAAGGTTGCCGGACCCTTTGCAAACCCGAGTTAAATATCGGTCATCGGTCATTATGTCTTTGCCACCTCATTCGCATTGTTTTTGACACACGTACGGAAAATAAACAAAACAAAGATGATGAATTAGTTGAAAAGTAAATTGTACAGAAAAGTAATGATGGTGAAAGATAAAAGTGGCATTTAGCAAGTTTAAATTGAAAACATAAACATGTACTAGGTTTTTAAAATATTTCGATTATTATAATAAATTAAAAAAAAAAAAGAAAAACAAATTGAATTTTAACAAGATTGACGATAGAATTGGAATAGTTCTAATATAGTTTATAAACTATTTGTTTAATAATATGAAAAACTTGTTTTTCTCTTTATTACAAATTGGTCCGATTAAAATAAAATCACTACCAATTTTTTTATAATTTTAATATCTTTACTCACGCACACGTGTGTACTTGGAGGATTTAGTACCGATCCCAGTGCTTTGGCTGTGTCACCACTAGTTTTATGACAATGTGGCAGCACCCTCCCCGCAATCTGGCGACCCTGCCGCCGCACAGCTGCTGCTTCTTCTTCTTCTGCCGCCCGCTTGGGCTGCTCGGTCGGTCGGCCCATTTTAGTTTGGAATTAAAATAAATTAACTCACACTCGGCAGTGGATGGGGCTTTTAGGCAATACATACCGAAATGCATTCGAATGCATTTATTGATTCGATCTGTGTGTATCCAAATGCCAAATTGCATAACACACGAATGCAAGGAGAAACGAGAAAAGGAAGAAGAAGAAGACCAAGGAAAAGGATTTCCAGTTCGCAGTGATTTTTATTTTCAAACATTTATTTATTTCGTGGCCAAAGGAGTTTATAAATGCGGTTGGTGTTGGTGTTTCTTAACTGGATTTTCTATAACATATAACTGTGTCAATAACTCCAAAAACATTAAATGTACCAAGTAAGGTCCTCTATTAATTATTGGAGGGAAAATATAACCAAGACCGCCAAAAATAATAATCATAAATACTTTTTAGTTTGAGTTAAAAACTGATCATTTCTAAAATGTATTTGTGTTAATTAATTTTTCAACATTTTAATTTTATTAATTTGTTAACAATTTGTCCTAAAAATTGTATATTATTAATTAAATTATTAGTAAAGAAATCTAACAAATTTGTAAATTTTATTTTAATTTTTGCAAAGATTTTTGTTATTTAATTTTGGAGTTTTTAACCATTTAACTTTTGTTTTTTTATTTGTTTTGCAAGTTCGACTGTAGGCTAAATGTCTCAAGATATTCTTTGTTATTAATGGCGTTTCGTCCAATCTCTTTTTCTCTCTAATTCTGGGTCCTTTGACTGCAGCTAATTTGCGCCAGAAGGTATGCAACCGCAGTCGGACAAACAAAGCGCCAGCAGACTCGCAACAACAACAACAACTAGCCACACCACAGCAACAGCAGCAGCAGCAGCAGCAGCAACTTCATCATCAGCAGCAGCAGCACATGGAGCCACTCCTCCAAAAGTAAAGGTCATCAAGAGCAAACGTCCATTGTGCCACTTTAAGTTCTACTTGGACATCTGCGATCATCAGCTTGCCAAGCGTATTGAGTCGGATATCAAGGCTCTGGGCGGACATCTCGAGTTCTTTCTGAGCGATAACATTACCCACTTTATCACCGATAAGCCGGAAGTCAGTGGAAACAGTGGTGGAGCACCAGGAACACCCAGCACACCCACCAACCACTACCAACAGGAAGATGGTTCGGCAAGGAAACCGAATCAAAGGCAATCCCGTGCGGATGCCATACTAAGTCGCGTGCGAAGGAGCACGGTTGGGGTTGGGCCAAACAATAGCAATAGCATCAATAGCAGCACACCCACGACATCTGTGAAGCGAAGCTATACCATCTGGCAGACGGATTACGCACAGCGCTTCATCAAGCGCATTCAGACCGAGCTAAAGCAATACCTAGAGGGTAAGAAGGAAGGTGGAGGAGGAGGAGGAGGAGCCGCCACAGCTAGCCCCCATCACATTCAGCTGAAGAAGCAATATGTGAAGATTGAGTCTGTTAAGCGTAACTATAGACCCTACTACCATCTAATTAAGCAGCCAGACGACTGGCCAAAGATTGATTTAAGCAGCGAGGACGGCGCCTTTCGACTGCTGACCAAATCAAAGACCAAGGAGAAGGATCAGAGCATGACCCGCAAGTCATTGGGTTCACATCGCACATCGCAGACGCAGAAAGAGAAACCAACAGCGGCCCAGGAGCAGCCACCCAAGCATCCGGCTGTCCAGCAACTCAAAAAGCAGTCGGTGGCCATCCCAAATAGTCCGCGATCCAATTATCGTGAGGCCAAGGATTCGAGTGAGAAGCAAGGAGGCGTGTGTGAGATCTGCAAGTTGGAGTACGATATCCTGAATATCCATCTGCAGAGCAAGGATCACGAGCTGTTTGCCAAGAATTCGGAGAATTTCCTGGCCCTAGACACACTCATACTCAGTTCAGCGAATGTGAATCAGTTTCTGGCGGAGGAGCCCGAAGAGAGTGAACTGGACATGGATGTGGATGAAACGTTGAGTAATGAGGATCAGCAGCAGCAGCAGAGTCCCCGCTGCCAGAGGCCATCGCCAGCACTGCGTGAGAAATCGAAGCGGATAACCAAGGGCAAGCATTCGTCGGAGAAGTTTCAAGCAGCGGCCGCCGCCTCACCACAAACGCCTTCTCCCGCTGGCAAGAAGGCTAGCCTATCGGAGCTGCAACGCCAGGAGCATCCAACCACGGCGGCCGCAACGCCAACAACGACGAATTCGGGACGGAGGAAAACCACCAACCAGAACTCTGGCTTGTCCCCGCCCATTAGGGCCATGTTGCCGCCCTCATCCCTATATAAGGTGGTGGAGACCCGGGAGGAATGTGCCACGCCGCCGCGAAGAGGCAGGCCTCCGAACCAAACGGATTCGCCATCACTGATTGTAAAGTTCCAAAAGATCCGTCAAACCGAGTTGCAGCGACTCAACGGCGAGGCGGAGAACTTTATGTTCCCCAGGACGGCGGTGACGACGACGACGACAACGAGGAGCAGCAGTGAACTGCCCACGGATGTGGATCGTCAAACCACCTCGGATGTGCGTGGTCGCTATAGCATCTCATCCGCCAGCTTGGACACGAGTACGAGCGAAGCGGAGACTAAGGAATCTTCGGGATTACTACCAGCCACGATGCTACGCAAGCGCGCTCAGGCTGTGGGCAGGAGGAGAAAGATTGCCGGAGCAGCAGCAGCGGGTGAGGAGCAGCTACTCCAGCGCCAATTGTCCACCGGAAGCAGCAGCAGCAATAGCAACAACAACAACCAGCAGCAGCAGCAGCGCTTTCCGAGCGCCCCCATCCAGCCAGAAGAGCAAGAGCCGCCACAACCGCAGCAGTCACAGCCGAAACTAAAGATTAAGCTTAAGCAGACGCAAATGACGGTGGTGACGGCCACCAGGAAAAGCAGTCGCACAGCAACGGCCATTGTGACGGCGGCCACCGCCAGCAGTCGTCAGCAGCAGCAGCTGAGGCAGACAGCAGCCGGAGGAGGCAGGCGAATGACCACAAATCTGGAGGATCGGATGGGGGAATCAGTAAAGCCTAAGATCAAAATAAAGAAGGAAATCATCATCACACCCGAAGAGGATGAGGATGAGGATGAGGAGGAGGAGTTGCAAGAACTGGAAGAACACCTATTAGAGGAGAATGTTGTTGATAGCGAGGAGGAGATGGAACTGGAGCTGGATAGCAGCTTGTCCTCGGGCAGTGACGAGGACTACATAGCTAGCAATCGGAGTAGAACTACCAAAGCCGTCGCCAGCACTCGCAAATCCACGGATACACGAGAGCAGCGAGCAGCCCGACGACTATCCCGCTTAACCATTAACCGAAGTGCCGGCGAAACGGATCCAATCGAAGCCAAACTCTCGAAATCCTCGCCGACGAGAAGGAGCCGCGGCAAGAGCCAGAAACCCACGAGTCCGGCGAAAAGCAGCAAGAGCAAACAGCCCAAGGCGGTGCCACAGTCTGTGGATTTGGTGTTTGATTGCAGCAAAAGCGAGAGGCTGCAGCAAATGCAATACACCTTCGAGTCGCTGCCCAGCGCAGAGCTCTGGAATCAGGTATTCCTGCGGCAGGATGCGGGCGAGGAGCACTATTACACCTACTATGGCAGCACGCGATATAGGAAGCTGCCCTACGAAATGGGTCCCATACCCATGGCCAGAACATTGCCAGCAGCTCACAGTTGTGCCTTGTGCCGCGGCGAGCAAAAGGAGGAGGAGGCGGAGGCGGAACAGAAGGAGCAGCGCCAGGAGGATCTAACGATAAAGCCTGCAGTGGCGAAAAAGGAAATCAAAAGGGAGGAGGAAGCCGCTCAATCCTCCTCTTCGTCCTCAATGTACAAGCACAAGAAGCTGCATCTCCTGCAGCGCTACCAGCAGGAACAGGAGCAGCTGCAGCAGCAGCAGCAGCAGCAGCTAGAGGGCAATGCCCTCGCCACAGCCACAGCCATAGCCGCCAAATGTGATAGCAAGGCCAGCACACCGGAGCTCCTCGAAAGGGAGTTTGCCTCGGCGGGATCGGGATCTCTGGGTGATCGAGTGCAGCTGATCGAGCGCGTGAGGAGCACCTCAAGTTCCAGCTGCAGCAACAGCCAGAGGAGTGGCATCACTTGCCGGAACAAGCAGATATCAAGGATTACCGAGTTGCCTCCCAGGAAATCGCCACGAGAACATGCTTCAACTTTGGCCCTGGTCAGTTGCATTATCCGCCAGCGACAGGATTCACAGAGCAAAACGAACTCTGAGGCGGAGGAGCCACCGCCTCCTGCTGCTGCTCCTGCTCCCAAGCTGAAAACCCCGCTGAAACAGGAAACCGTGGTGGCCCCATCATCGCCTCGGACGACCCGTTCCCAAGCTGCCACACCCGTCGAGGAGCTACGCTTTGCCACCGAGATAAGTGAGACTGTGAAGAGAATGAGGCGAGGCCAAAACAAATACGATCATTCCCCGCCAGCGCCCACGCCCACGGGTACGTCTTCGCCCGCGCGGAGTCGTCGCCTGACACCTGCTGCTGCTGTCACCCAAACGCTGGCTCCGAGCTACTCCCGCCGTTTGGAATTTTCCACAAGCCAACGGGAATCCTCCTCGGCAGTCAGTCTGCTGTTGGGCAAGGGAAAGGGTAAGAGAAGAGGAGCTGCTGCTAATCCCCCAGCAGCTGGAACAGTGCGACCTCCGGCGCAACAACCACCCGGAATGGGAGGCGTCTTTCGAGGTGTTCGCAAGCTGCCAAGCAAAAAGGGATTGCTCGAATACGACATGGAACCGTGCGCCCTCAAGGCCCTGGACAAGGCCATGCAGTATACCAATCCGGGCTTTGCTGCCTGGCAGCTGGACAAGTATCTGGAGCTGGCTGGCAAGGAGTACGATCTGGAAGAGGAGCCAGTGCCAGTGCCAGAGCCGGTGACTGAGGGGAGGAGAGAGCAAAGGCTAACGCCACCACCGACGGATTGCTGCTTCACCAGCGAGTTTGATCTGTACGATCTGCTTCTGGGCAGCGCTGGCAGTGGCGACGATGACGAGGACTTGGCCCGAGGAAACCTCCAAACAGGCTCGAGCCGACGGATGAGCAGCCAGAATCTGTATGCCACCTACTATAGGAAGAGGAAGAACCTAAAGTCGAATCGCACTGGTTGGCCGAAATCTCAAAGGCGACGCAATGGCGGAGGATTGCTGGGTCGTTCCCTGCCAAATGAGAGAATTAATTTCCTGAAAATGGGTCTGGCCGAGTTCCATCCCATAAAGCAAGAGCCAATGGAAACGGAGGAAGAGCAGACCACCACCACAACAACCACTACCACGTCAGCGTCGAGGGAGAAGCTACTGAGCAAGGAGGACGAAGACGACGAAGGTGGTGGCAATCCCGAAGGCGGCGGCGGCGGCGAGGATGAAGGTGAATCTCCAGCCGGCGATAAACAGAATCCCCGCCAAGATGTCGTGATGACTCCGCCAGCCACCGATATCGATGAGCTGGCCGAACCGCCGGATGCCGATGATAACGAAAGTTTGCCCGAGGAAGATGAGACCATGGCGGATTCGGTGGATCAGCAGCAGGATGATGAGGCGGAAATCGAGGCCACCGATGCGGATGTCGAGGAGGAGGAAGAGGAGGACGACGACGAGGAGGAGGAGGATGATGTCTTCGAAGACGCCTACGATGAGCCTCAGGTGGGAATAAAAAAGAAGGAGGAACCATCGCCGGAAAAACGGACACGAATTCCCTCCATATCCGTATCGACGCCCCCCGAGGAGCACTCGACGCCCGGCAAGAAACTCCTGCTGACCCTGCACAATGGTCAGAGGCTACAGGCAACCTCGACGCCAAGTACCGGACAGCAAGTCCAACAGCAGCAGCAGCAGAGGAGAACGCCACAGCTTAATGGAAGCCTTGGCAGCTGCATTTCACCCAGCGAAAAGCTGGGAGACAATTCGGATATCTTCACCGTTTCGTCGGATGGTCTGGATACGGATCTGGATCTGAGCAACACCCAGGCGGGGGATTCCCACGAGCAGCAGTGTCCACACCAAACGACGACGACGCCAAAGAGGAAGTTCGACATCTCCAAGTATGCGCCACCGAATAATGGGAAGGCGGCGAGTAGCTGTGCCGCTGAAGCTGCCACGGCTGCTGTCAAGTCTCTGGCCATCTCGCAGTTCCTCAAGAAGGAGGTGCGTGTCACCTGCCGGCGGCTGAGGGCGCCGTTCCGACGTTTCCGATACCGCCGCTGAGCGCCCACCTGTATCATCATCATCATCTGTATCACCTGCATCATCCTGAGATCAAGAAACTCATCATTCAGCACCCCAATCACGTTAGCTTTTAGTGTGTGTGTACAGAGAGACAATGAGGAATATATATGTTTCAGTTTTTAGGTATTTTTAGGCCACAAATTCCCTCCAAAAATCTGAAAAAGAAAACGATTTCAAAAATTCAGCCCCATTCCCAGTTCATTTTCGGGTTAAATTTGATTAAATTGGTGCCAAAGTTACTTTTCTGATGACTATATACCACTGCCAATAATTTTAAAAGCAAAATGCTTTAGTTTACCATCCAAAAAGTCGTTTTCGACAATTTAATCACGTTCGGAAGATGGTTTCCGCTTTTATTTTTTTAACAAGCACCTGAAAAGTATTGCCAAGACTTTGTTTTTATGTTTTTTTTTTTATGAAAAATCCAATTACTTTATATTTAACTCGAAAATGAAAATGAGAAGATCGAAATCCCATCTCATTCATCAACTAAATGTAGCTAATTTAAAGAAACAGCACACAACAAACTACACACAAGAAATACGTACATAAGCCTTAGTTTAATCTTAGTTTAGCTCAAATTCCCTATACCCCCAAGAGATCCCCTTCTCTCATCAAACACAATTCGGACTATTCCAAAAAATCTCTCTCATTTTTTAGCTATTAAGTAGTCAAGTTTTCTGTTTTAAATGTGGAAATCACGCCCTTTTCAACTGTTTTTTTATTTTCTAGCCATGTACTAATTATCAAGTCAACGCTCAAGCAAAGAAAAGAAAGGCAAAACACGTAAACTATAATATGTAACGAAGATAAATTAAAATTAAAAAAAACAAAACCAAAAGCAATTGTAAAAAATATTAAAACAAAGAGTAAATTAAATTAAATATTCTATTAAAAATAAACACATAAAAGTCTTGATTTATTGAACGCAGTGCATGAAAGGGATGAAGTAAATAATTTTCTCATAAGATTTAATATTTAATATTTAATTTTGTGACCTTACACTTTAGTCACCTTTTTAAAAATATTTATTTTTATTAAAAAAAAATATTTAAAACATCGTGGTCTCTATAGAAATCTCCTTGGTTTTGAAATCCATGGAATTAATGCTTAAAAGTATGCTGCAATATTTTTGACCAAAATAATTTATGGCATTCTTTTAGACACATTTTTAAAAGGAATTTCAAAAGCATGGAGATTTTTGTAATCCCGGTTTTTAAATGGGATTTCAGAAGAATTTCAAAGAATTAACAATGATATAGTATAAATTATAATTTTCTAAAGTTTCTACCGAGAGTTTTACATTCATTTATTTTAAAAGGAAATTTTAGCATTTGTGACTTATTTTCCAGCCTATTTCCTGTTTCGCTTATCTACCTTTTAGTGTTAATAATACCCAATGCATTCAGTTCATTCCCATTACTCATCCCACACACCTGACATCCTCATTTCCCTGCTAATTGCCACTGGTTATATCCGTTTCCATCCCCAATCTAGACTTGCGCAAACTCATCAAGCATGAGGAGCGTCTGGCGGAGAACGCAAGGACGAACAATTCCAGCAGCAGGAGCTTGCATCAACGCGGCACCGTCAGCTCGCGTGCCAAATTAAGTGGAGACAAGGATAAGGAGAATGCGGCCCCTCCATCATCGTCGTCGTGTGCCTGTGCCCAGCAGAAGGAGAAGGAGTCCAAGACTGATCAGGATAACCAGCGTGAAGGTGGCGGCGCGAGCTTTCCGGACTTGGCTCGGATCTTTAAAGAGAAACTCCTGATGGAAGCATCTGTACCTCCAACTGGGGTTATGGAGTCTCTGGCCCCCGGCAAGCGTCGCAGTCGCAGCCAGACCCGCCCGGGCAAGGAGCCACCATTGTCCAGCGGCGGGGAATCGGATCCGAATGTGAACCGTGCCAGGATGCAGCGTCGTCGGCGCAGTAAGTCGCAGCCGCGCAGTGCCAGTCGTGGAGGTTAGATTCTATTGAAACATGCTTACAGAATGTATTTAATCCCTTTCTTCTCTTTGCAGATCGAGGCCGTGGCAAGGCCAAGCACTGCGATCCTGTCGCCCTTTTCCAGTATTATCAGAAAGAGTGGGAACATTTTCGCAGCCAGATTCCCGGCGAGACTCCGCACACCAATGCCCGTTTTGGAGTGCGCCACAAGCTAATGGATCCGAAGTGAAGAGGAGATATCTTTCCAAAGCGCGGCTATTATCAATACCATCCGGTAACTCGTTCGCTTACATCTACTTTTATTTATAATTTTTTATCCATTTGACTCATTGCTAAACATAAACACATACACTTTCCAAAAGCTTAAGAAGACAAATGAAATACAAATTGAAAATGTGCGTTTAATTGATAAATAATGAAGTTTTAATAACAATTAATTGAGGGAGGTTCAAAAATCGTACACTCTGGTTGCTGTTTTGCTTGTACATTGCAAGCAAAGCATGAGAGAGGGAGCGATAAAGAGGTAGGATATTATTTTCTCTCTATCTCCAATCAATGAAAATCGTACGCTGTTGCTGTTTAGCTTGTACATTGCAAGCAAAGCATGAAAGGGGGAGCGAGAAAGAGATAGGTTACATTAATTTGGAAAAGGTCTTTCCGAAAAGCAAGAGTCTTATTTTTCCTCTGTTTCCAATCATCGAAATTGCTTTCAACTTTCGGTTCAACTGTCAAAATTTTATTTTCCTAGCAAAGAAAACCTTTAAATCGAAACTTTTGACCATGCTAGAGCGTTGCAGAAGATCCCAATCGAGGTTCGAACCTATGGCAGTCGCCTTTCCAACGACAAGAACGACCACGACAAGGAGAACCCGTCGCTTCTGTGTTAATATCGAGACCAATGGGGCCGGGCCGCTAAGATCACGAAGGAGACGGAGAAGGGAGTTTCTTCAGCCATACTTTATGACCTATCCACAAGTCTATGAGGGTAATTCTTGGGGTTATGATTGCTGTCCAAATGAATCTTATTATAGCTATGGAAACGTTGTTGATCCACTAAACCGTATGAATGCTGGTGAGATATACGAGTGTGATCCGGTTGATGGATTCATTCCACCAGAAGAGGAAACTGTCCAAAAGTGTTATTGCAATAATTCAGGTCAGAAGGCTATCGGTGAACTTAAGAATATTTTAGTGGGTTTAGAGAGCTATTTGGAAGAGGAAAGTGCAAAGAAATTAGAGAACAATGTGGAACCGAGTCCCTGTGAGGTTCCAGAGCACCAGAACAACCCCCAGCTCTCTGTACTAACCGATCTGATGTGTGATACCATCGCCAGGTTAAATAACTATATGTCAGCTCACTCCAAAAAGCAGGAACAGATGCAGATTCACCAACTGACACCTCCCCCTAAGGTACCACAGGTACAGGTGCTGCAGCTACCTGTGCAACCTTTGATAATTCCACCAATGTATCCAAATCCACCACCAATGTATCCTTCGAATTATCCATCCCCTTTGGATTCCGAATCCAGCCTTCAAAGTAAAACCCACTTCGAACGCTTGCCCTGGCTAAAGGAAAGGAAACGGAAGCGTACTTCGAAGAGCGTTACCTATGTACGTCTACAGAGTCGAGGTTGTAGCACCGATGACCTGGACGTACTGCCAAGGATATTGGAGGCCTCGAATTCAAGAGAGAGCAGTGGTTAGTAAGACTTGAAAGAATTGAAATACTTTAAGCTTAATATTTTGTACCTAGTTCCTTCGAAATCCTTGAAGGACACTGGCACCACCATGTGGTGTCCCATGGAATGTTGCCGGGGATGTTGCGGTGTAGTCAAGAGTCAGGAAAACTTTCATCATGTGCAGGCAAAGCCTCCAGAAGCTTCGGAGATTCCAACTCCCATGAGAATAACTGGCCAGTTCCCGCCTGCCTTTCTCAAGGCCCCACCGCCAACCGAGGACGAGTTGGACGGGGTTCCAGAGAAGTTCTTTCATCTGCCGAGTAGTAAATCCATTTACCTAGGTGGCGGCTCTCCGCAAACTTCTAGTTACAGTTCCTGTTGCGATTACCGTCATGCCGGTGGCAATCTTAGGTACTCCTACATCGAAGAGGAGGAAGAGGAGAATCTCCAGGTAGCGGCTGAGGAGGAGCACGTAGAAGAGGATGAATGGTATCGAGGGACTAGCCACAAATTAGCTGAATTAGAATTGGAGCAGGAGTACTTTAAGGAAATGGAGAAGGAAACATTGCTGAACACGAGGAATCAAAAAATCCAAACTGATCAGGCTATAGGAAGTGATAATAGCTCTGTGAATATTATAGTCACCACGGATAAGGCAGTCAGCACGACGGAATTAAGTGGGTTGACTAACCGGGAGCCCGTGAAAATTATTAGGATCTATAAGAGGTCCTCCCTAAAACAAAGGCAGAGGCACAAGGGGAAATCCAAAGGTTGCCATAAGGTTAAGTTCGAGGAGGTGCAACCAATGGAGATCCTGCCCGAAAGGGTAACCATTGGCAGGAATCCAATGAGGAGTGAACTCAGGTGCAATCAGAAATGCTCTAATAGTTCCTTGAGGTCCAAGGAAACACGTTCCTATCGAAATTAGGAATATTAGCCTTACCTATCAAAAGGGAACACATTTAAATTATTTTTTTTTTCGAAATTCTTAAATGAGAGTTTGGGTTTGACTCACTGCTGGAGGTAATGGCACCCGGATGCCATTATGTACTGTGAAGCGCCGCCTCCAAAGCCAGAGAAGCCGACTTGTCGCTGCAAGAACTGTGTGCTCCGCCCCGACGATATAGTTCCCTGGACGGACCTCATGGGAATGTCCATGGCCGATCGAGGAGCAGCCAACAGTCGGCGCCAGTCCACCCGAACGCGTCAATCCTGGGACAGTGTGTATGGAGATGGAGAAACCCAGAAGGAGTCCAGTACCCCGGTACAGAGTACCCCAACTCGAAATGGAGGCAATACTCCTTCAGGAATTAGCACACAACAAGAGGTTTCTGCTCCTCCTCCCAACCCTCCTCCTGCTGCTGCTGCTCAACCCACCATTCTGCTGATTGTGGTCAAGTTAGTGAAGATATTTTTGCATCTCTTTATGGTTCCTTTTCAACGCCTTAAGATACTTAGCAAGCCGGAACCACCATCGTTTCCGGGAAGAGGCTATCCAGGCTCAGGACCGGATTATCCAGGTTCAGGACCGGGATATCCAGGCTCGGGGCCGGGATATTCAGGCTCAGATCAGGGATATCCAGGTTCGGGACCAGGATATCGTAGTTCAGCACAGGGATATCCAGGCTCAGGTCGGGGGTATCCAGATTCAGCACCGAGATATCCGAATTCAAGACAGGAATATCCGAGGTCAGGACAGGAATATCCGAGGTCAGGACAGGAATACCCGCGGTCAGGACCTGGATATCCAGGTCAACCCCCAAGAGGATATGGATACCCAGGTCCGGGACCCAGACGCTCTCCAGGACCTGGCGGCTCGCCCAATGGGTAATATTGGTGTTTATATCTTGCTTTATTTTTTAGAGAATAAATCTAATCATACAGATATAACTATCCACCGCCTGGAGACCGTTTTCGAAAGTAAGTTAATTCAAATTTTAAAGTAATCTTAACCTAACCTGGCTACCAATAACCCCCAATAGCGATGGCTTTCGACCCTATCGAAATGATTCTAGGTACCCAGAGGACTGGCGGCGACAGCCTAGGGGGTAGAGTCTTTCTGTACTTTCTTGGAAATAGGTGCCATAATTAATTTCCCAACCCCATCAGATATCCGAATAATAATTACGCCGACCCACCAAGAAATCGTCGATCCCCGGGCAATCAACGCGACTGCCGATGTCCCGAGAAGAGTAAGTCTAATACGGGAAGTCCCGGAGATATGCCCGATCTCAACGAGGATCGACTCCAAGCGAGTGGAAACAGAGACAACGATGGTCGCTTGGAAGGCAGCGGAAATCCTAGGCCTTGTAGTTGCAAGAGTGAGGAGAGTTACCCAAAGCGCAGTAATCAAGGACGTCAAAGAAATTGCCGATGCGAGAGTGCAGAAAATTCGGATTTCAGTTTAAATGCAGAGTCATCGGTAAACTTCGACTTGGAGGAGCAAATAGAGGCGGCTTTGCAGGAGGTGGTTGTGACCGATGACAAGAACAAGACATTCAAGTGCATACAGGTCAGGGGGTTGAATCCTTGAAGTTGTATGTTGTTAGAAATTCCACATTATCCCCAGGTCCCCATTTGCATCTCAGTTGGGAAACCTGACTGCTGTCGCTGTTGCAAGTGTGCTCGCGATCCCGCTCCCCCTCCGGATTCGGAGTCGCAATCGGGGAATGTGGACAACGACGAGGACGAGGAGTGCACCTGCAATCCCCAAGGCAAATGCACCTGTGTTGATGATGACTCCCCGTTACCAAATGAGTACGCTTGCGAGTGCAATCTCACCAATTTGGAGCGAACTCTGCGCAATCTCATCCCGAATGCCGATTGCATGTGCTACCTAAAGAAGAAGAAGCGACGGCGACGCCGCAAGAAATGGGCTCCCAAAGTCTTCTACGATCGGTTTGCCAATCCTCCGTTTGTCCTGAATCCAAAGCCCAGATGTTTGGAGTATGGCTGCAATCCTTGCTGCAATCCTTGCCGTAATCGATGCTGTTGTGCTCCAATGGCAAAGAGCTGCTACAGCCGTGACTATTGCTGCAGAGGGGGGTGTTAAAAACTAAAGATATTCGGAGATGTCTGGAGTTTACGGAGGACTTTGAAGGATATAGGGCCATTTATAAGAAGGAACATCTTTAGACGCTTCAAGATATTTGTTTTGTCTGGATCCATGATAGTTTTTGAAGGCATTTACCAAGAATGGAACATCACTTTCTTTCAGATCATTGATTATACCCTTGTTCAACCCACAAGGAGTTCGTACAGATCCCAGATAACTTGTCAGCTGACTTCAGAAGACTTTTGGATAACCCACAGGGTTTTCTGACTTTATCTGACAGTTTGAAAGGATTCGTATCAATTTCAGAAAGTAATCAATGGAGATTTGTATCGGTACACCACCCTAGCTTTTTCCTTAGATTCCTAAATACATCAGAGGATTCAAGACTCTTGCTCAGATATCTTAAATCTTAAATGCCTAACCCAACCCGGTCTCTGTGGAGTCCCCATACTCCCTCAAATAAATCTTGCAATAAACCAAAACCTACCCCCATCTTTCTCGTATTTGCTTTTCCTAAACTGTCATAAAATGAAACCCACAATGTTTTTACTAAGCCTCTGAGCTGCCGCTTCTGTATTCCCGCTCCTTTGAGATGATGACTGGCCTGACCAGAAGGCGTCGCACCGCCCAGCAAATCCTCCTGCGACGAGCCTGCCTCAGCAAAAGCGTTAGCAGGAGCCAGGATGTCGCACAAATACCTGCTGAAATGGACAGGGAAAGAGGCGGTATCGTGGTGCTGCCATCGCTGGCCAGGGATCTGGAGCTGTCGCGGGAGAGGAAATGGCAGAGGGATCTGGCAGCCAGTACCTATAGGGTTTCGGGGGATAGGAAATCGGCCGGCAAGCTGCCGGGCTGTGAGCCTCTAAAGAAGGACTCACGATCCTGGAGGAAACTGAAGCTAACTGGTGTGTTGTCTGACACGGAATGTAACCAAATGCGTTGTTATATAAAATTATCCTTCCAGAGGACAATACAAATCAATCAGGACATAGTCTGAAGCCCAAGGAACGTTCCGGGGGCAGTGCCAGATCTCGAAACAGCTCCTCTCCTTACCCTTCCAGCTGGCCGCTGGCTGAAAAGGCGGAAGCTAAGGGCGTCGACTCAAAGGGATCTCTGGACGAGATCATCCATTGCTCCTGCCTCAGTCGAACGCCCTACGATCACAAGCTCAGCACGCCCCTTAAGTCGCCCTACGATCACAAGCTCAGCGAGCCCCTCAAGTCCGATAACTCGTGTCAGTGCAGTTTGGTTAAGAAAGCTCGTCGAAGGAATAGGAAAATCAAAGCTGTTTCTGTGGCCCAGACCCAGACTCAGAGCATCCAGGAAAACCTAAGTAGAAGCCGGATAGAAGGTAGAACTAACCGCAGAAAAAGGAGCAGCAAAGACAGGCTGAGAAACCGAGTCTACAGCGGCGAAGATGTTTGTCCCGTTAGAAAATCGTCAAAATCAAACAGTGAAAACTCAAAACCGTCCTCCAAATGTAAAGTAAATAATCCTGGAGTCAAATTTAAAAATTATGGCGGCTACAGTCCTTCCGAAACGGATATAGAGACGGCATCGGACTACAAACCCAATACCCCAAGTCGATGCTCTGATTCCTTCTTCAACAAAATAGAGAAGGTCAGCAGGCCACCATCCTTGAATGGGAACAAGTGGAGCCTGAAAATGCCCAGCAATACGGAAATGCAAGAGTACTTCGATGCGGCTGATCAAGAGAACACCTGTCTTAACATCTGTCTATCGAATTATAACTCCAGTGAAAGTCAGGCAAAAAGGTCCAAAACTAGCCGAACCTCCAATGATCAGTTCTCAGGCAAAGGTTGTTCAAATACTATGAAAAGAGGCAGCGACAGGACCTCGAGGATGAGTGATTCATTTCAAGGAAGCCATGGCTCAAAGTGTTCTTCAAAGGCAAATAGTCAAGGATATCCAAGGGAGGAAGATAGAGTGGAAGAGTTTGGAAGTTGCAACAGAAATCAAGAAGAAGGTATATCACCGTCAAGAAATCGAGAACAAGGATATCCAACGGAAGAGGACACATTGGACGATTTTGGGAGTTGCAGAATAAATCGAGAAGCAGGAATATCATCAAGAAATACCGATCAATTCCCCAGTAACTATGAAGATGAAAACGATATTAATGATAAAAGTGCTTGTATGTATCAAAGCAACACCAACAAGAATGAATCAGATCCTCCCAGAATGTATCAAACCAACTCTAATGAATATTCAGCTGGAGCGGATCCTTCCTATGAACGATTATTGCCCAGTAATGAAAACTACCCCAACCAGAGCATACCAGATGAGGATTTTTATAGGTCTACCAATCCAAATCAACAGCTTCAACATGGAGGATGTGGAGCAGATATGAACCAAAACCAAAGAAGTCCAGAAAGCCGCCCAAATGGTTACAAATCGGGACTTGGAATAGGTAATATTGCACTAGACCTTGCCAAGATCAAGATCTAGACTAATTCCTCTTATTTATAGTACAGCTGGAACCCATAGAGATCCCACCAACTACCCCCACAGATCAAGAGCCCCAGGACCTGCTGATCGAATGGGAGGTAGTCGGGGTTGTTGTGGAACCGGAAACGGCGCAAGAGGAAACACACGAGGACCCTTGGATGTGGAAAACGAATGGCCATCAAGCTATGCCATTGCAAATAGAAAATGCTCTGAGGCAGTTACTCAGACATCAGAATTTCTAATGGCACCAAGAACTGAACTAAGTGGAGGCAGCTGTTTGCACAAAATGGATCAAGGACACCATGAAATAAATAGATATAGCCAAATGCAACCTAACAATAGATCAAGAATGCCACAAGCTAATGAGGTAAAGTTCAATGAAGGTCAGTCCTGCGGAATGAATATGAATTCCCAATTTAAATCATTCGGGGAAAACGCCTCAAACCAAGTACAATCCAGATCAGAGCAGAAATCAAAACCTAAGCCCGAACAACTAGTACAAACCAATTCTTACGTACTTCAATCTGATCAAAAGCAATATAAATTAGTGCAAATAAATTCTGTAGAACTGATTGAAAACCGATCCAATCAGGAGGCGGAAGACACTCCTCCGTGTAACCAAGAAAAGGCGAATGACAATCCAGAAAAATCACAAAAGTCAACCCGCAACCGAAATCGAAATCGTTCTCGTAATCGTAGGAGAAATAGAACAACGTGTGAAGAATTCAATACCTCCCAAAGAAATCAATCTCACGACACCTGCAATGGCCAGAGATCCGATATTAGCGATCAAATAGAGGACAAGTGTGATGTGATTAAGATACTGGATATTCTGCAAAAAACCGTGGCTGGTTTGGAAAAGGAAATTAATAAGGCCAAAGGATATGAGAGTGGCAGGAGTAACAGAAGCTGTTGTGACCCAAAAATGAATAAACAAACAGTTGCAAATGTCGATTCCAGAGAGAACTGTGGTCAAAATAGCAATTCAGCTCCTGAACCAAGGGTAAGACCGCCTTACCCACCAGAGTTTCCGGATTCTTACCAACAGCATAATTTTCCGAAGCCTGTATGTTCTTCTTTTAATGATGGAATGGATCCTGAAAGACCAGAAAATATACATCAAACTAATAATCCATATACAAATGGAAATTGTGGTCATAATAATGGAATAAATCCGAATAATGTACAAAGTCCAACCGATAGTTATCAAGACCGAAATGCTCCTCCTCCACTTTATAAATGTTGTAATGGAAACAGTCCAGGAAGTGTAGAAATACCATATAGGAGTGCCCCAGATCCTGGACAAGCAGGAGACTATGCGACAACGGAACAAGATTACCCGAGGGATGTACATGAACGAAAAGTTTCTCCTTATCCATATATTGAACAAACTAATTTAGTATCTTTTCAAAACAACAGAATGGCAAACGATCCCCAAGAACATAATAGTTTTCCCAACACAAAATGGTATGGAAATAATCCCCAATCTAATGCTTGTTCGGGAATGACAGAACCCCGATATGGAAACTATTCAAATAATACAACGCAATTCGGAGATCAGGCTTCCAAGGCAGCAGAGTATGCCCAATGTCAATCTATGTATAAAGCAGATGAAGCTCCTTCAATCAATGGAGGTGGAGTTACTTTCCGAGAATATAACGATTACTCTAACGAGAGATTTGAAAGAAGTTATAAAGAAACAGAAGAATATCCCCGCTGCCCCAAGGCAGCAGAGTATGCACCATGTCATAAAGCAGATAAGCCCCTTCCAATCAATGGGGGTGGAGTTACTTTCCAAGAATATAACGATTACTCTAACGAGAAACTTGGAGGAATTTATAAAGAATCTGAAGATTATCCCCGATTAAATAGAGCTGAAACCTTTCATTGTCAATGTATGTACAAAGCACATGAAGCTCCTCCAATCAATCGAGGTGGAGTTACTTTCCCAGAATATAACGATTACTCTAGCGAGAGATTTGATAGAAATTATAAAAATACTGAAGAATATCCCAGATTAAATAGAGCTGGAACCTTTCATTGTCAATCTATGTACAAAGAACATGAAACTCCTCCAATCAATCGATGTGGAAATCTGGCTCCCAAGGTAGGAGAGTATGCCTTATGTCACAAAACAGATAAGCCCAATCAAATCAATCGAGGTGGAATTACCTTCCAAGAATATAACGATTACTCTAACGAGAGATTGGAAAGAAACTATAAAGGAACTGAGGAATGTCCCCGATTAAATAGAGCTGAATCCGTGCAATCTGAAAATGGTTTTAAATGTTGCAATCCTGAACCTTTATTTGGGGAAAGGGAGGCCTTTCCCTTCATTAGAAGCGCTAAACCACTTGGCGAATGTCTACATAATGCCGATAGTTCAAGAAATGGAATGTATTCTAAAGACCCAGCTAATAGAAGCACTAAACCACTTTCCAAAGGTCCACAAAATACAGAACGTTCAAGAAAAAGAACATGTTCAAAGGATCGAGGAGCACAGAAATATAAGCAGACTCCTCAGAGACGACGCAGTAGATCTCCAAAAAGAGTAGCGTCTCCTAAAAGACAGGGTAGCCCCAAAGCTAATAAAATAAATAAAAATCGGACTCAGCCAAAAAAAGCAGATAAGGTCACAAGAACTAAAAAAGAATCTGATACGGAAGGCTGTTTAAGTCCAGCTAGAGTAAATACTGCGTCTAATAAAGCACAACATCCAGTTAAAGTAAACAAAGTTTGTAATAAAAACGTTAGCAAAAAACATGTTCCCGACAAAATTGGCAGTAATAATACAGAACAAACAGCCTATAAAGTGTTTGATTGCGCATTCTGCGAGAATCCTAATTGTCCGTGTAAGAAAACCGTTGAGAAAAAGAATCTACCATTGAAATATAACAGAACACCAACGGATCATAAATATAACCACACAAATTGTAGGAATTCTAATCAAAATAACATAAGAGAGATTCCGGAATGCCACGATAAAGTATCAAAGGATATAGGGCATCGATCTGAAACCAAACAACGCAGAGTGGAACTTTGTGAGAGTCCCGATCGAAAAGGGAACCACTGGGAGGGATTATACGAGAATCCCAATTGTATGGACAGGAAGACAACGGATAAGGATTTTAACAATAAAAAAATTTTATGCGAGAATCCGCAATGCCCCGATAAATTACCGAAGAACATAGAGCACCGATATGAAAAAGTATCCAGATTTGAACTCTGTGAGAATCCCAATTGTCCCGATCGAAAAACCAACAAATTCAATCAAGAATATGAAGACGCTACTGATTCTTGTCCAGAGTACAGTCCTGGTCGGACTCGAGTCCTCTTTGATCTGAATAAAAACATAAGTCGTCAAGGCAGTGGAAAATCTGAGAGATTTAATGACGATCCGATCGAGACGAGGATCTGCAGCCGAATAAAATATCATCGACATGTTGAAAAAAGTCGATTGGGGAGAGCAGTAAATTGCAGGCCATATGAAATCGAAACTAGAGGAAAGCCCAAAGTCGGAGAGTGTAATTTATGTCTTAGGCCCGAAATGCCGCCGCCAATTTGTGTTAGAAGCAGACATAATCCCTATATAAAGGATGTTTCACCTCTTAGCAGCTACGACAGACATATTTTGAAAAATTTTGAAAGTCGCAAAATGGAAAAATCTAAAGGTCAAAAAGGTGTCAAAGATGTTTCTAAAGGTCAAAAAGGTGTCAAAGATGTTTCTTTCAAAAATCAGACTCCTTCCCCTCTCAAAAATCAGTCTCCTTCAACGGATTACAGTTCCAGCAATCCCGAAGCAACTGTGGAAGAAGAATCCTCAGAAGAAGATGCCGGGAAAAGCCTATGCAGTTGCCCAGCTGAAGAATCGTATAAGCACGAAGAGCGCAATTCCAAATCCAAATCTTCAATATTCAGTTTTTGCATGAAACCCCCGAAAGAGAAAACCGACCGAAAGCAAAAAGTGACTCGACCTCAAAAAGAAACCAAGATTAAAGAGAATCCAGAATCCAAGCAAAAAAAGAAATCCCCTTCCAAATCGAGTGGATTGTTTTCATGTATGAATAGGGAAAGAACTCAATCTCAGCGGGAAAGACCTCAATCTAAGCGGGAAAACCCCAAAAAGGTACAGGAAAAACGCAAACAGAGTGAAAAAACTCCATCAAAATCAAGTGGACTACTTCCCTGTTTTAAGAAGAAAGAAGAACGTCCTCCCCAAGAAAAGGAGAAGAAGAACTCCAACACCTCAATTAAAAGAGAAAAAGAGTCCCCAAAGCCTAAAAGGGAAACTGAAGAAAAGCCATCGTGGTTTAAAGGTTTAAAGTGCAGAGATCAAAGTCCCAGGGAAAAAAAGGAAAAAGAGATTCCCCCAAAAGAAGAAAAAGTAAAAAAGCCTAAGAGGGAAACTGAAGAAAAGCCATCGTGGTTTAAAGGTTTAAAGTGCAGAGATCAAAGTCCCAGGGAAAAAAAGGAAAAAGAGATTCCCCTAAAGGAAGAAAAATTAAGAAAAGAAAAAGAGATTCCCCCAAAAGAAGAAAAAGTAAAAAAGCCTAAAAGGGAAACTGAAGAAAAGCCATCGTGGTTTAAAGGTTTAAAGTGCAGAGATCAAAGTCCCAAGGAAAAAAAGGAAAAAATGATTCCCCAAAAAGAAAAATTACAAAAAGAAAAAGAGATTCCCCAAAGAAAAGACAACAAAAGAAAGGAGGAAAAAACTAAGAAGCCTTCAAAATGCGTGGAATTCTTAACTGGCTCTAGAAAACCGAAGACTCAAAAGGAACAAGACGATGAGCTGCGGCCTCCCCTCAGAATTGTTTGTACAAATCAGCAAAGGGAGCAAGAGAGACCAGTTGATCAATGTCCATGCGCTGAGGACCAACCAAGAGAAGATCATGGAAGCTGTAATTTCAACTCGAAAGCTCCTTCTTTCACCAGTCAATGTGCCCACGAAGAGCAGGGTGATGAAGAGGTTAAAGTCCTATACGACTCCAGTTTCCGATTCAGCCCAGAAAGCCGCAGTTGTGCCGAAGTTCCTAAAATCGTATATTGCCATAATAATCCCCAGAATCCAGGACAGCAGGAGTCGGCTTCTTCTTGCACTTTTAATCCCCAGAATCCAGGACAGCAGGAATCGGCTTCTTGGAGCACTTTTAATACCCAGAATTCAGGACAGCAGGGGTCGGCTTCTTCTCGCACTTTTTGCCGCCAAGGATTTGAAGATCCGGAGGACGAATACAAGCCATGTGCCAGCTCCAATGGATTTTATAAAATTGTGCAATAACTATGATTGAGAATTTTAGCGAAAAGTCTATATATATTTTGAGAAAATTCTCAATCATAATTATTAAAAGTGACATTACAAAATTAACATTTAAATCGAATAAAAATGTGAATTTAAAATAGGTCCAGGCTATTAATGAAAAAAGGGTTGGTGGTTATTTAGAAAAAACTTAATTATTAAAATATTTTTCGAATTTCTTTATTACTTGTTTAAATAGTTAAAAAAGACTTTAAATATTTCCAAATTGGTGTGACCATTGGTTCCTGGGGTGTATTTTAGCGATTTTTTTTTATAGAAGGCGTATTCCTTGGGATTCCAGCTGCGGTCACACTGAATTGCACGCTGCCGGAAAATGTTGAAGAATATTTTGAATAAATCCAGGCAGGTGCTCTATCCAGTGACCAGGACCTTCACCCGGAGCAGCAATCACGGCAATGCGGCCACCGAACCCGCCCCGACTGCAACAGCGGCCGCTCCCTCGGCGTCGAAATCCGCTCCGTTGATATTGCCGCAAGATTACGCCGCCAACTACTCGCCAGTCAGCCGGAGTACTGCCAGGCAGGCGTGGATTGAAAACACGGATGCGGTGGTGGAGCGCAAGGTGGGTCTGATCGAACTGCACCCGGACGTGTTTGCCGCACAGCCGCGGGTGGACATCATCCAGGAGAATGTGGAGTGGCAGCGCAAGTATCGTTATGTAAGCATGGCGCACACCAAAACAAGGGCGGAGGTGCGCGGCGGCGGACGCAAGCCCTGGCCACAAAAGGGTATGGGCCGTGCCCGGCACGGCTCCATCCGGACGCCCCTGTTCAAGGGCGGCGGCGTGGTCCATGGCCCTCGTTCGCCCACCACTCACTTTTACATGCTGCCCTTCTACAAGCGCGTTCTCGGTCTGACCTCCACATTGAGCGTCAAGCTGGCCCAGGATGATCTGCATATCATTGAGGGCGTGGACATACCCACGGGGGATGCACAGTTCCTCAAGGATCTGATTGCTGAGCGAAACTGGGGACCCTCTGTCCTGATTGTCGATGAGTGAGTACCCTTTCCTAATGAATGATGATGATGAATGAGGTTGACATGTTTCTTGTTTCTCCCACAGAGATCACATGTTTCCCGCCAACATTTCGCAGGCCAGCGATAATCTAAGCTATGTCAATCTGATGCCCTCCTTTGGCCTGAACGTGTATTCCATGCTGAAGCACGACACTCTGGTGCTAACGGTGGCGGCTGCAAAGCATCTGGAACAGCGACTGCTGTACCAATTGCATCGCAACGATGCCGCCAGCAAGGGCGGCAAGTTCAAGTTGGATCAAGTCTAGAGGTTAAGGCAGTTCAAAAATCGTTTTATTATTATTATTTGTAATCTTTACGGAGGATGCCAGTAAATGCATTGTTAAACATTACACTATTAGCGAAGATCCCTTTGCCACGGTGACCAAAGGATCCTTATCACACTCGGACACAATGATCTCGCAGTCTCCCTTCAAGAGTTCCCCTAGCTTGGGTGCGAATTCCTTGAGAAAGCCCCGCTCCGAATTACTGTGATTGCACAGGAGGACTGTGGTGTTGTTATGATTGAACTCCAGCAGCTCGTGATGCGACATTTCGCCCGAGATGATGAGATCCGCGTTGATGCCCTTGAGCAGCGATCCACCGGAACCAGCACAAATGCCCACGGTTTGAATGAGACTCTTGGCATGGTGGTTGACAGCCAAGGCAACATGCACGCTGTTCTGGATGTGACTCTGGAGGGATTGCACCAAGTCATCAATGTTCATTTGGGTCTCTATATAGCGGCCGGAACCAGTGCCTGGGGGAGCATTCGGCTCCGGTTCCAGGGGACGGATATTAAACTTGCTCACCGCCTGCGAGAGCCAATCGTTGACGCCACCGCAGGCCTTGTCCCATGCCGTGTGCGGCGAATATAAGGCTATATTGTTGGCCAAACAGGCGGTCACCACGCGCTCCTTCCAGTGAGCCTGTGTTATCCTCTTCAGGGGCTGGAATATCGGCGGATGATAGCTTATTATCAAACCTACATCCTTTTGGAGCGCCTCGCTCATTACGGGCTCGGTTAAATCATTTGTTAACAATATTTTCGTGATCAATTTCTCCCGATAGGGCTCAATCAACAATCCAACGTTGTCCCACGCCTCCGCCAGTTTTACGGGCGCAAAGTTCTCCAGCTCCTTGACAACTGTCGCCAGTTTCTGACCGCTGAAGCTGCTGCTCATCCTTCTCAGCATTTATAGTTTGTTCAAAATTCCAGAAATCTTTATTTTTCACACCGGCAACCGTTCGGTGCTGCCAACTTAACGCAACTTGTTGCGTTACTAGAACATTTTATAGAAGCTGTTACGTACTGCTTACGTTTTTAACGTTTTGGGGCGAAGTTTTTCAAAAAGGAAAATAAACTCCATAGATTTAAGTTCAAAGAATATGTTACAAATTTCTAACACACAAAAAAAAAAAAAACATAAAAATGTCGGAAATATTTAATATAATTTATCCAAATTTTAGTGAAACGTTTACTTTTTCAATAAATCGTTCAAAGATATTTTCCTGACAGTATTAATTAAAATTTAAGTTTATGCTCATTTTATTAAAAATGTATAACCGCTTAGGCTTTTTTCCAATATTAAAATCAAAGTAATATTAATAAAGAGTTTCTCAGAAAATACAACTGCAAATGCTGGATTATCTCTTATCATTAGCGATTATATGAAAATAAAATCCCAAAAAAGGAGGCGAAAAATCCCAAATGACAAATCAATTGCACAGAAATTGCCCTAAAATTCGGACTACACTGAACAAATTATTTTAAATAAGTTTACCATTTAAATTTTGAGAGGGAATTGTATTATTTTTATTGTGCACAGTCGTCCGATTCTGCTAATCTAACTTATCCAATTTTTGTACTATCTGGAAAAGAAAGAAAACTATTGGAAAATATTCATCCAGCTCTAAAACTGGGAGATCAGGTCAGTAAGTTTAGAAAATCCAAATTAAGTTAGTTAAAATATGTATATTTTCACATTATATCACCGTGTACATTTATAAACTAACTATGAATACACAAATTAAGAAATGTATTATGTTACGTTATGTTATGTTATTTTACTATGAATAAGCAAATTAAGAAATTTATTATGTTAAGTAATCGTAAGTATTGATTTTTGAGAATTTAATTGATTTGAATTCCAAGTATATAATTCGTTATAGGTTTTTTTTTTTTGTGCGCGTGAAGTACCCGAGAGCAAGGAAAACCAGGTAGAAATCTCCCAGAGAGTATCCTATCCTTCCCCGACAAAGCGAAATCATTTCCGTTTGGTTTTGCGCTGGTGTTTTCCCCGATGTTTGTCAGCATCGTATCGTCGTCATACGCATTTTGCCCACAGAGCGATGCACATCGCTTAGAACTCACCGATCGATCAAGTAAAGTTAAATAATCTCATTCTTGCTGTTGCTTTTGTTGCTGCTGTTGTACATTTTAAACTTTTGTGGAGCTTTCGCCTTGGCGCTCTGGCAGCGATCCGGCAACTCTACGTTGGGGGCTCTCCAGCTCTCTCTCTCTCTCTCCCTCTCATAATTTGTTTTGAAAGTTTACCTCGACTGTGCTTTGGCTTTTGAAGAAACCTATAAATACAAGCCATAAACCGAAAAAAGTCCACAATTGTTAAAAACAAACGAGAGCGCACGGGTGTATATTTAATTATGCCAATTACAAAATAAAAAGTTAAACAAATCGCAAAGTAAACTTACGCGTGTTAAACGAAACTCTGAAACACAATTAACCAGCAAGGTAGTGAGAAAATATTGCTTAATAATAGAAGATAAAAATATGTGAAACAAAGAACCAGCAGGCGAAGAGAAAATGAAAAAATGAAGCTGTGCGGGGAGATAAAAGATTTCCCTCTGTGTGTGTGTGTGTATGTGGTCTGTGTGCGTGTGAAACAAACGCGGAGGCGCGCAAGGAAAAGGCAAAATAAGTAATAAAAACATCGGCCAAATCAAAAATAGTTCCCCAGTGAATCGTTTATTTTTATGTCGCTACACATGTATAATTTATAAATTGCTTTAATCTACAAAATGCTGTTATTGCGTTTTCACTTGTAGCTGTTCGTTCATATGTTTGTTTCACTCGCACCCACGGTCGCCATAAGGCCAGGGCACGAAAGCGCAGTTACGTAGAGCTTGCGAGAGAGTGTGTGACAGTGTGTGAGTGTGAGAGAGATAGAGATATCGAGAGTGTGAGAGACCGCGATTAAACCTGAGCTTAAAAGCAAAGTTCAAACGCATACTGAAATTGCAAAAAAAAAATATATTAATTTTCCAGCTAACTGAGAGTCCGGAAAAGCACGAAAATGTGGAACCCAACAACAGCAGCGGAAGCAGCAGCAACAAAAGCAACAGCAACAAGTGATAGCAGCCAGGAGGACTGTAGCTGCAGCAGCAGCGCTGCCAGTGTTGAACAGCGCCCCCCTAACGCAGCCTCCTCCTCCGACAGTAGCGGTAAAAACGCAAAGTCAACATTTGGCGGCAAAGCGCAAGAAGAAGAGCCGGCCGCCGCCATTAACCAAAAGCACAAGGAATTTGCCGTGCAAAGCGAAACGAGCGATTCGGGCTTCATTTCCGGACCGCAATCCTCGCAAATCTTCAGCGAGGAGCTAATCCCCGAAGCGGAGGAGCAGCAGCAGCAGCAGCCGGAGGAGCCCAAGGACCAGGAGCCCCAACAGAAACAGAAGCAACAGCAGCAGTCCGTGGTCCTCGATTCCGGTATTATTGACGAGGACGAAGAGGACGTAGAGGAGGAGTCCGCCCAGGAGGACAAAAGCAGCAATCAAATGCGCCTCAAGCACAGCACGGACGCAGGCATACCGCAATGGACGGTCCAGAGCAACTTGGCGGGTCGTGGCGAGCAGCTGAACAATCTCGGCCAGAGCAGCGGCGCCCAGACTTCGGCTAACCGCAGCAAGGGTCCCCAATCTACCACACAGTCCAACACAGTCGCCGCCGCCACCACGAATCCCTCCTCCGCTCCGCAGAGCAGTATCAACATTATGAACGCATGGGAACAGTTCTACCAGCAAAACGACGTCGGCGACACGTAAGTAATCCTTTCCTACATTACGGGGGAAAGAGGGTGTCAAGATTTGAATTAAAAATAAGTAAAAACAAGTAAAACCCAATGAAAAATCATTAAAAGAGGCAATTTTTCGAGCTAGAACCTTTGAAAAATGCAAGTTTTGTATTAATAATCGATATTACAATTAAAACCCATTGGAAATTTTTGATAATATTCATTAGGTATTATTTTTAAAGGTTTCCCGATCAGAAAAAGATATAAGTAACAGCTTTGCAGTTAAGCTTAACTAATAAATATTTAATTTGATAGGAATCTTAAAACTACGACTTAACGAGGCCTTTAATTTCGGAAATTCTCAGTTAGTTAATTTCATGAATTCAAATGATTCAATGAATTCATGAATTCATGAATTTCATGATTCAATGACATGATGATCTCAAGCCAGTTTGGGAACAAACTAAAAGGGTTTTTTTAACTACTAAGTTCCGTCGAAACCTAAACTAAATAATGAATCTCTGCCTAGTTTTTTTCAAAGTAAGATTCCCAACTTGAACTTTAGATCAATGAGATAGCTCTATATTTAGGCAATCCAGAAATATGCAAAATAATAATCTCCGAATAACCCACATTAATGCGGAATATTCAGTGAACAAGTCTTGCTACTTAATTAGTGTTTCATCGGCAAATATTCCTAAATAATCACAATATATTTTTGCAAATCTGATCAGATCTAAAATTAAATTGTTAATGACAACCTGAAGTGGGGGAAAGTGACAACAAAATTTGAATTTTATATAGACAAGAATGCGTGAATTATGCACATTTTATATACTTGAACCTCTAGTCACTGTAATTCCGTATAATTTATATTCAAAATACCCAACTTGGGGAACTGCTCAAAGTCACGTTTTTGTGTATCTTCTTGGATCGGATCGGATATGAGCTGTCTTTCCGATGAGCATTTCCAAATTTCCCAAAAAAACAAAGGCACCGACTGACCACCAAGTGAGCTAAGTGAGCTAAGGGGAGAGTTTCGTGAATCACTCTCGAAAGACCATTGTCTGGGCCGCGAGAAACGCGACTGACACATGTGTGTTTTAGTCAGGCTTTGGGGTTTTCCTGGTATGTGGGCAGGTACACGGGTATTATCATCATCGAACAGGTTTTCGGGGCAGCTCAGCCAGCTCTTCTTTCTTCACAATAATTCACCTCGACTTAACTTACTTGGGTTTTTACCTCTCGCCACATGACAAGTGAACAGGAAGGGAAGAAAGTGCGGGCGGGTGCTGCCTGTGCTTCGGCAGGTAAATAAACCCACAAATTCATTGTTGTCTTTCCGTTTCCCTTTGCTCGTTTCAGGCCTCTGCACCTGGCCTGTATTTCGGGATCCGTGGACGTGGTAACTGCCCTAATTCGCATGGCCCCGCATCCATGCCTGCTCAACATTCAGAACGATGTGGCCCAGACACCGCTCCATTTGGCCGCCCTCACCGCCCAGCCAAATATCATGAGGATGCTGCTGCTGGCCGGAGCTGAGGTAATTATTATTTTCTTCAGCATTAACTAGCATCTTCTTAAGTCTAACACTGACTTACACAGCCCTCGGTGCGCGATAGCCATGGAAATACAGCTCTCCACCTTTCCTGCATCGCCGGAGAGAAGCAGTGCGTCCGTGCCTTGACGGAGAAGTTTGGAGCCACGGAGATCCATGAGGCTCACCGTCAATACGGACACCGTTCCAATGATAAGGCTGTTAGCTCCCTGAGCTATGCCCGCCTGCCCGCCGATCTGGAGATTCGCAACTATGATGGTGAGTAAATATTACATATTAGAATAATAATTATTATGGCAATTATGGAACATATATTTGCACTAATGTACAAGCTATAAATTCCAAGCATTCGCTTGGCTAAAAACCTTTTAGGTAATAATTCCCACAAAATGTCTGAGAATTTCTAGTTAGGAGCCTAAAATGTGGCCAGTAAAGTAGAATTATTTTTGGACATTCAACATTAGCGGGCATTTTTCATGAAAAATTATGAATCTGTGCCAAAAACCATACACATTATATTCTTTTTATATATAGCTGGTGTCCCGCCAACGGCTAGCCACAGTGCGAGACATTGTCGTCTGCTATATAGAATATATAGAATTAAAATATGCATATATATTTATATAGGCGCATTAAAGACGTATGTACAATATGGAGAGACGACGCCTTTGAGCAGATGCCAAAAATACATTGGCCTCCGCGAAAAACATTTCGCTTGAAAATTTTCCTCATCAAATGGGTAAAGCAACACAGCCCCCGCCCGTACCCCCGTCCCTTTTGGTTATTGATTAACCAAAAATAACACAGAGAACACATTTGCAAAGTTTCAGACGTCAGCAAAAATCAATTTGCACAAGGATAGAGGAAAATGTTTACTTTTTGTTTTGTTTTTAGATCATCAGAAATGCTTACACTTGCGTAAGATACATTTCGAAATGGAAATTCAATTGATTATTGCGATTGTTTGTTTGGTTCGACTTGATTTCGAATGCATTGCATCTCAAGGAAATCATTTTCAAGTAAATTTATTTACCACGCGTAAAGGCTGGCGGCGGGCAAGGCGTGTCCCATAATTATCATTCGTTTCCTTATTTGATTTTGCTCTGTATTCACGGAGACCAGAAATCGAATTATCGATTAGCATGTCGATGGTGGTTGCCTTCCACCCGCACATATTTTATGGGATGGGAGAGGACAGAAAAAGGGTTCTATATTTGAAGTTATATATTATACATAGTCCTAGGCATTAAACAATTTAATTTGGTCATAGTTTTGATAAAGGTTTATGTTTTTAAAGATCAGAAAGTTCAAAAGTTTCAAACAGAGCCACTAGAATTCCCAAGTCGCTTGTTGATGGTGACAATGGTTAAAGAATACTGCTGATAGATATAGGATATCTCTGCTGTTTTAACTAGATCTTTGTGTGTCTCATTTCATATTTGAATCAGTTTAAAAATCTGTAAAAAATAAAAACCTTAAAAAATCGTTGAAAAATTTAAATTTCCCTAATACTTTGATTCCAAATTAAACTAAGTCTATATAATTTGTAGTCATATTTTTCTTATCCATACTCTTTGCTTATTTATTTATTCCATTAACTGATTCGGAATTTTATTTTAATTCTCCAAATCAAGCCCAGAAAGTAAAAGTTTTACAATTACGGCTTGGCCTCTCAAAAAAACCAAAAAAAAAAGGAGAAGGGTTAATAAACTTGTCAGAAAGTATATCGCAATAGCAAAGTTATTTGCGTTTAACCTTTCGTTTGTTTAATCGATTTCTATTGGCCTTTTTGGCCTTTTCTCTCTCCCGCTCGTCGCGTTTTATTTTTTGTGTTTTTTGGCCATGTATAACCTTGCCAAAAATAAAATCCAAATTCGTGAGTGGCAAACATTTGGTGAACAAACACATTTTTTTGTGTGTGTTTCTCGTCGGCCAGCTTTAGCCAGCGCCAACCGGTTTGGAGCCCCACAAACAGCTGCTCCGCATAGATATCTATATAGTTGGCATGGACATATAGTAGATGCTATATATAACCTGCTCAGACACGGCACATAATGTATTTTGGCTAGCCAAAAAGCAACAGCAAAACAGCGCAGACATTTCCGACAAAAACTATTAAAAACCAACAAAGCGAAAAAGAAAAAAATAAAAGAAACGAGACGGTCAGACGCTTTTGAATACATATTTCGCCTGTTTGAAATTTCTGGGTTTTCCCGATCCGATCACCGAAGTCACAGTCAGTCCACGACCCACCAAGTCTCACCATTTGGATTCGAAAGCAATTCCCAATGTGGTTCCGAGGCAGGGACGACGACTTCGGGGGCAATTCTGTGTACACAAGGCAGAGATTACTCTGTAAACACACGGCCTTCACTATGTGGAACAAATAAATATATCAGCCAGTGCTCCCCCAGCATTGACGTCAACATCTCTGGGGTATAGACGTCTATGTGGATCCCAAAACAAAACCGATTCCCATTTCAGCTGGAATTATCCTGCCTTTTCTGAGAAGCCCTTACTTATTCCCCAAGAAACTGTTGTTTTGATTTTGGCAAATTGCTAAATAATTCCATAATAGAACTGATTTTCATTTCAGCTGGAATTATCCTGAATTTTCTTAGAATTTTTCCAACAGAAAAATAATATTTTAGAGTAAATATTCCCCAAGAAACTTTTGTTTTGGTTTTGGTAAATGGCCAGAACTTCCTTTTACCGTTGGGATCACTTTTTTAGCAGTTAGGAATTTGCATTTGGTATTATTTTGGTCACAGGATTTGTCTAAATTTAATGCCATACCATTCCCTATTAAAAGCTTCATTAAATTTTCTTCTATTTAAATGAAATGCTACTCTAAAAATGGTTGGCATTTTTCCTGCTGGCTCAGAGCCAAGCAAGAGCAGACATTAGACAAAAAAAATGCACTTAAAAAGGCAACAAAAAAATAAATAGAGCAACCAAGAATATATAATGATAACATTAAGCCGATTAAAGGCGGAAATTGGGAAAGGTTCTCGCTGGGTGGTGTTATCGAGGTGACCAGAAGTGGGTGGGTGGGAACCTTCCCACCTTTCCACAAAAAAAGTTTCTGGAAATCCCCAGCGGGGCCCCACAATGGTAATTATATATATAAAAGAATGTTCTTAGGGGGCCGTTACTTGGCCGTAATCCATTTTGGGCCTCATTTACGCGCCTGGCACGCCACAGGGGGAAATGGACTTCGATTATATAAATAACCAACACGCAAGGGCTCTCGAGGACACAGCTCTATAAATAGTCCAGTTTTGCTTTTCCAAACTGGGTTCGCTTGACAACTCGCTTGGATTTGCCCTTTTTTTTTTTGGTTTTTTGGAAAACCAAGAGTGCCAGAATTTCCCACTTTTGATAATACACAAATCGATTGATTGTGATTCCGCTGGATTATCAGGGAATATAAACTATTATCGAGGCAGTAATCGTGACGTTATGGTTATTACTTATCAGGCTCGGTTCGGACTCCAATGGATTTCCAAGGAAAAGCTACTGGGGATTCTGCCTGCAATTATTGCACACATTCTTGCAATAAATAAATTCCAATTTCTGTATAAATTTCCCCTTGGGAATGGGGAAGACAGAGACCTCCTTATCGCGCGGTCTCTGGATAGGGAATGTTTTCAGGGTTTTCGTCGGTTAAACCATGTGGAGGGATTTTCAGAGGAAACCAAAACCCCACCATATGGAACATTTGTCCTGCATGTGTGGCAATACCATATCTCTTCTCTCTACTCTAATGGAGTGAACCGAGAAATCTGTGGCCTGACGGTAACTGAAACTCACAAATTAAGAGGCAGTCACTCGCCGTACTTCCCCGGGGCTGATAAGCTGCTGCCGCTGGCAAAAATGAGATATGTCCAGTCGGTGTTCGATCGTCAGCAGACATTGGTAACTGGAAATCGTGCGTTATCAGCATACTGAGGAAAACCCCATAGGTGGTCGTTTATTGTGCGATTATACGAGCTTTTTCGGTACGTTCGGTACATTCTCTCTCTCTCGAACGTCCTCGGCCTCTGCCATTAAAAAAGATAACTGGCTATCAGTACGTTTTTGCCGGTTTTTACCACACCAACCATTTAGGCCTCTATATTTACGAGTGATCTTGGCCATATGTGCAGCAGTAAAGTCTCGTGCTCCTTGAACTAAACAGAGAGGGGGAGAGCCAGAGCCCGCTATCAAATCATGAGTTGACGGAATGTCTGGAAATCCTAAAAAAGCATTTACGTAGCTAACGTACCTTTGCAATTGTCTCATAAAAAAAGAGACACCTGCTGACGAATGATGAATGGGAAAAGTGCACCCTAAAAGCCACCATTTACGTCATTGGCACTGGGTTTATAATCTAATATCTTGGACCTTTAAACTAGACTTTGCATGGGGTGTATATAGGGAAATATATGTGTGTAATGTAAACCCGTTTCTGCTGCTATTAATTGACTTTTCATTATTTATTGATATCTCAAATCTGTCGACTCTCAATAAATGCATATTAGTACTTGTAGACAACAACAAATTAGTCATGAAACAATTGGAAAGACTGAAAAGACACAAGGTTATATGTATATATGGGGACTCTCCCGTTTTTGCAGCTGTCTCGGAACGTTGGGAACCAGTCGAGTTTGCTATTTGCTGTCTCATTTCCTTATTAAAAATCTGAAATAAACCTAAGCCGCTTAGAGCTTTCCGATCTAAGAGTTTATTCACTTTAACGGACAACGGACAGCGGACAAGGTTAGATCACTTGTTTTTAAAAACGGAAATGTTTCAGCATTTCTTTAATGAACAATGACTTTTGATCATAATTAGTTTTCGATTTGTGATCAAGTCTCAAGATTGGTCAGTCTTAAGAGTTCATTGACTCTAACGGACAGAAGACCAAGTTACTTTGGCTGAAAATAAAGAGTTAAGCTTCATAGATCACAAGTACTTCCTATACTTTAACTGATCAAAGCTGTTTAGCTGTTTAATTCTTACAGTGAGCTCATGCAAATTGCAATGACGGAATGACGGAAGCTAAATGAATATGCGCAATGAATAATACCCCTCTGATGTCGGAGGGAAATCCTAACTGCAACTGAGTTGGCAAATTTAGAAAAACCAAAAGCCAAATGTGATCTCCTTCCAACAATTGTTGACCTCTTCTCGCATCGGCGGCAACGACGACTTTGGGAATTCCCCCAAATTCCATTTGCGCCTTAAGTGCTGTTTGTTCGTTTTCTTTGCTGCCTCTTTTTTCTTTAAAACATTTTTTTTTTCCACACACGTGGCTGACGATCCCCAAACGATATGTGGGCTGGGGAAACCTACCTACCTAAAAGCGAACCAAGCCGTGTCGGGTGTTATTTGCATTTCGCATTCACAATCGCGCCCGAGAAAGAAAGTCAACAAGCTGACATAACCAGGCGGATCGGAGAGGGAGTGGGAACGGGATCGGATCGAATCGAATCGAATCGAGCGAGCTGACTTGCTTTCAAAACACTTTCATTGCCAAGTCAGTCGTCATATGGCTTGGAAAATCCATGGCTTTAATTGTGCTAAATTGTGCTGTTTGTTTTCGCTCGCTTCATTTGGCGGCCAAGCTGCTGAGCTCTCTGGGTTTTTCACTTTACTCTGGAGCCAATTTCCACATTGGGAAAGTTCGAACAGCGATCGAATTACCCAACGGCGCCCAGAAGTCTTGGGTCTTGTTGGGGTAAACAACTTTTAATTTGATATTGTCTTTCGCTTCCTTTCCCCCTATAAGCTGTTTATATTTATTTGGGGTATTTGCCTGCCCGTCGTATTTGGACAGTTGGCTTTAATTTCATTGGCACAAAGTCTTTGCCTATTGCTCTGGGTTTTTATCGCTCCCAGGTAATTCCCCTAATGGCCCGGTAACTTCTTTTGGCACGCGTTTCGTGGGTGAAAAACAGCTGAAAAAAAAGTAAATAAAAAGGAAATACTAATTGCGCTTAGAAATTCCGGATTTCACAGAATTCAGCGAGTAAAGAAAAAGAAAAAAAACCAATGAATGTCATAAGCTCTGGGGTTATCTGACTTTGTGTGAATTAAGAAATTCCGTAATTATTATAATTATGAATCAATGACCCTCCCCGCCTTTTGCAGTGAAGGACAAGAAATGCACAAAAAACCCGTTGTAGAAATACCAAAAACTCTGCTGGGAGGCAGCAACAATAAACACAATTAATTAAAATTAAGCGAAGACAGTCAGCAGCAACGTTTTTAATATTTGCGCTGTCAATAAATTTATGAACTTTGCGACTCTCCGGGTGACTTGTGGAGTACTTTTAACTGCGCCGTTTGGGTTTTTCTCATAAGGTCGTTGTCGATATCTCTCGCTGCCATTTAGCTTTATTATTTTTTGTATTTTTCATAACGCCTGTGTAAATAGTAACTGGTTAATTTTTAGCTGCCTACGGGGATCAAGTGGGCGGTTTGCCCATTTGTGAAAGGTGCTAAATAGTCAAGTGTGCCAGTCAAGTGTGTGTGTGTGTGTCGTGCAAATAGAATTTCCCATAATTGCGCAGTTCTAAGCGATATTTCATAACGGTCATTAATTGCTGAGAACCCAAAACCGATTACAGTAAACACTAAACAAATAAGGTTAATAAAGCCAGTATAGATTAACTATACTTCAAAATTATCTCCAACATTCTCCCAAAGTTTTCAAATATGCAAATATACATCAGCTTATTCTCTGTTTATTCATTTTCAAGTTAATCTTTTTTAAATCATGACATCAACCACCGAAAACCTCCGAAAAAAATATTCATAAGCCCCCCGCCGTATGATTATTGCGGGTTTCTGGTTCAGATTGTTTAAATCACACAGTCACTCACTTACCTTTTTTTTTATGGGCCCTAATAAAAACAAGCCATCCGTCTAATTGTTTATAAATTCTATAGATAAATGGGCTAAAAATATTTGTGACAAAATTGAACCCATCAAAATTTCATTGCCTTGAATTATACGCTTTTGCCGGCTTTAAAGTGCGATTCTAAAATCAAAAATATATTTAATTATTGAGCAATCACGTTACCTGGTTTTTTGGCATGCGAACTGCTTTCTGGAGACGTGTCAGGTTTCTCAGACTTGCTGGCTGGCCAAAAGCCACAGCCTAAGCCAAGATTAACAAAAATCTGGTAGATCTTGGGCTGAGCTTTGCCGTGTGACGCAGCCTGCTGGTCTCTTGGCGTTTTGGGGGAATTCCCACAACACAGAGTTTGAAACAAACTTTAGTGTTTCATATTTCATGTTTTCATACCGCTCACTCGCCCGTCTATTAATATCCAATATCTAATATCTAATATCCAATCGGTTGTCTTTAATCGTATGCTAACGATTGGCACGTTGCTGTGCTGAAAAGGCAACAACAATGAGGATTGTCTTTTACTAGCTCATCGTCGACGGTCCGACGGCGACGGCTTCTCCTTTAGTTAGTCGAGCTTTAAAAAAAAAACTCCATGTGGTCATCGTTTATTTATAAAACTTGTGACACAATTGTTGCTTTTGTAAGCTCTGAAATATACACAAAAAGAAAGAAAGAAAGAAAGAAAATAAAACTGGACTGACTTTCTTAGTCTCCGCTTTCTTTCTGTCTCCCTCTCTTGGCCGGATCTGTGGCTTAAATTCCTAATCTTTCAAGTTTTCAAGATAATCCCTAGGGTGTTTCCATATTGTTATTATTTTTGGGGATCTCTAGGGTTCACGGTTGGCCCCGCTTTATCTCTGGCAGTAGTTTCTAATGACTCATGGTTGGAATTTTTAGAATATTATTACATCCAAAGCTAGTTTGATTAAGGAAAAACAACAACAATTTCTTGTTGCGGAAATCTACCTCGACGTCGTAATAGTGTGTCTGTCTCCTAATGTAAATGTGCCAGCAACTGTTTCTGTGTGAAAGTCAATCAACAGCACGTGTAGCCTAACCGCAAAAAAGAAATAAAAAAATGTAAAAAAAAGTCACGCAAAAAAAACTATAAGGCAAAAGCAAAAATAACAACAAAAGTCTGCGTCAACTAATCATAAAGCCGTAAAGGCGGAGAAGGCGGGGAGTATACAAAAACAAACAGCGAGAAAAAAACTAAACAATCTACCTTTGTTTTATGTGTTTTTTTTTCACCGTATGCAAGCCACGATTCGATCTCAAAAAATACGAGAATCGATTGAGGAAGAATCGAAGAAGAGTCTGTGAAATAACGTTAGTGTTTCTTACTTTAATTTAATTAATTAAAAGAAACTAGCTACAAGAGATCTCTGTAACTGGGAGCTTTTCCAACACACAGTGGTGAAAAATTATTAGAATGTGGCAGTCGCTGGAGAGTTGGAGTAGTTGGAGAGTTGGAGTAGTTGGAGAGTTGGAGTAGTTGGAGAGTTGGAGTAGTTGGAGAGTTGGAATGTAGAAGAAGTTGGAGAATTGGAATTAAAGATCTTATAAAATACCAATTAAAATCGTATTAAAACAAAGTAATTGCTCTTTCTAGAACTAGCCTCTTTCTATCATCAGTAATTATTTGCTAAAAGATAAAGCTTCAACATTTATAGAAAATATTTAAATACGAACAAATATTTATATTTATTTTTATTCCCATAAATATGCAAAACTGTAACTGCAAAAGTCTAGAAAGATATCATTAATATCTTTTTTTTTTTGCTTTAATTGCCAATTAAGTTATTCTACATTTGTTCGAATAGAAAAAAGTCTGATAAAAAAAGCAAATCATGAGCAGAATTCACTCGCCGAAGCTGAAGCCTGAAATGTCAGTTGAATTATTGCAGAATTTATTATTATTATTATTAACAGACACTCGAGATCTCGAGCTTATGTGTGTGTGTGTCTATGTATCAAATTTCTAAATTCATATAATGTGCGCTCTCAAACCAATTTGAACTTGGACAAACTTGTTGCCGAAGCAGAACTGCCAAAAGCCAACTTTGTATTTGGTTTGTTAACTTAACTTAACGTTAAAGCCAACAACTGCCTTGCTTGTGATTTTTTGTATTTTATTTTTCCTCGTCACTGGGCTTTGTTGCTTTTGTTGGTGGGTCGGTGTCGGTCGCTCTGGTGTGTTATTGCTGCTGTTTTATTGTGGGAATTTCTTGGGTTTTTCAACGCACACCAGCAGCCAGCAGCACAGTCGAGCGATCGCTCGCGCACACACACGGATACACTCGCATTCGCATTCGAAGTCAACGGGTTGTCATATTGTCTTATAAGGCAAAAGCCCCTCCACTTGGCACCCAGATCCCCTTGACTCCTCCTCCTCCGCCGCCTCCTTCTCCGCCGGCTTCCCCGCCAAGTGGTCATTGTCGTAATCAGAGCTTTTTTGCTTGTGTTCGTTCGTATTATAAAACGCTACTCGTTTTACAACTGAAAGCGATCGATCGTGGCCACAGCTTTTTTCCGGGCAGCAACGCCAGAAGCTTTCGGTGAAGGGATCACGTTTCATTCATAACTGGGAGCTTTTCCAACGCACAGTGGTGAGAAATGATTAGAATGTGGCAGATGTTGGAGAGTTGGAGAAGTTGGAGAGTTGGAGTAGTTGGAGTAGTTGAAGTAGTTGGAGAATTGGAGTTGGAGACCTTATAAAATACCATAACTGTTAGCTTTTCCAACACACAGTGGTGAGAAATGATTAGAATGTGGCAGTAGTTGGAGAGTTGGAGTAGTTGGAGAGTTGGAGTAGTTGAAGAGTTGTAGTAGTTGGAGAGTTGGAGTAATTGGAGAAGTTGGAGTAGTTGGAGAGTTGGAATGTAGAAGTGTTAGACCTTATAAAATACCAATTAAAATCGTATTAAAACAAAGTAATTGCTTAAATCTAAGATAGTAAACCTATAAAACAATTTATTAATTTAAACCCTTTGCATTTTCCTTAATTCCAGGTGAGCGCTGCGTACACTTGGCTGCCGAGGCGGGACACATTGATATCTTGCGCATTTTGGTATCCCATGGAGCCGACATTAATGCCAGGGTAAGTTAAAAGACCCTCTATGCAGTCCTTAGAAAATCTTAAACTAATTTTAAAATAATTCTTTACCAATAGGAGGGCAAATCTGGCCGCACACCGCTGCACATTGCGATCGAGGGCTGCAACGAGGATCTGGCCAACTTCCTGCTCGACGAGTGCGAGAAGCTCAACCTGGAGACGGCCACCTTTGCCGGCCTGACCGCCTACCAGTTTGCGTGCATCATGAACAAGTCGCGCATGCAGAACATCCTCGAGAAGCGCGGCGCAGAGACTGTGACGCCACCGGATAGTGATTACGACAGTAGCGATATCGAAGATCTAGACGATACGAAGGTGAGCGTCACTGCCTAAGATGAGAGAAGGTTATTTATAGAGAGAGCATAAGCCACCACCAGCTTCCAAAATGTTCAAAAAGAAATATTAAACAGAAAACTAAGCTAGAAGGAAATAAGTAAGAAGCAGAAGAATCCACCAAGCTGAACTGGTCTTCACTTGGCATTAAAAAAGGTGTTACACTTGTAACACTTGTGTATTGTTAACCAAAAACAAAAACAAAATAAGAAGAAAAGAAAGCAAATGAAGAAAGAGAGCAGAAGAGCGAGCAGTATAGTAAATCAGCACAGAGGGAGTCTATGTTTTAGTAGAACCCCCCACAAAATAGAACCAACAAAGTAACGAACAAACCATAGAAACAATAATGAATGTCCAATGAGAACCAACTTTTCTTAACATAGATTTATGTTGGGATTTTCTAAAAACAATTACAATTAAGCCATGTCCAATGTACACTCGATGTTTGTTGCTATATATTATTCATTCTCTCTCTACCCAAATCTATATGTATTCGTATGCCTGTCTCCTGTATGTTTGTAATTTTTGTATGTGCGTGAGCGTGAATGTAAGGACTAACCCTATATAGACCCTAGATCTATGATTATACACCCCTAACTCTATGAAGAAACATAAATTGTAGTATTAAGTTAGCTAAATCTAATTGATGTTTTCATGTTTTCTGACTGAATGAAATGATGTGTTGCAAAATAAAACATATATTTTACTCAACAAAATATACAAAAAAAAACCCAAAAAAAAGGATTTCAAACTAAACTAGAAAACTTTTTTATTTAAATTTGATGTTTGGATCTTAAAGGTTTGTAAATTTCTGTCTTAAGCTCCGTACTCAGATAGACGAAAAGTGTATCTAAGCAGTGAGTCAAAACGAAAGGACAATAGTCACCCTCTTGCTCTCTCGCACTGCTTACGAACACTTTTCGTCGGTCTGAGTACTAGGCATTAGTCTTGGACTTCTGTTCAGCGTGACCGTTTATGGTATTTTTTACATTGTAAAAAATACCATAAACGGTCACCCTGCTTCTGTTCCCCTTTCAATTGTTTACTTGTTTTGTTACATTGTTTGCTTATTTTGTTGGTTGTTGTGGCTTCTTTTATTAACCTTTTAACCTAAAGTTCAATTCAATTCTAACCCGCTTTATTTTTTCCAATGCTCTCTTGTACTTGCAGATGTACGATCGCTTTGGTGATCCGCGATACTTTGTTAGCTACAACGGCGGCAATCCCATGACAGTTGCCTGAATGCCCCCATCCAATCTGTACATAAACGCCTTAGACTAAACATATATATACCTATATGTACACACCTATGATTATAACACAAAAACCGAATTCCCGAGACGCCGCCGCACGCCTTTCCTTTCGCCCCCCCCTTGACACACGTTCCCCGGGAGTAGAGCTGTAAAACTATCGACTATACTATCGATATTATCGCGTCACTATCGATTCTTTTTTTTCACCATCGATACATCGCGTTAGCAGCAAATGTACAAGTTTTTGCCAATAAATATATTATAAAAGTAAATAGAATCTTACATTTTTATATTCTTAGGAACATTTTGATTTCATTTCTTATCATTAATATCAAAAACTATCTTTGTATAAAATCTATATAGACACTAATATGATTAAATTTCTTTCATTTTTTTTATTACATAAAATCGTATATAAATTATGCCATTTAATCTGTTTTTTTTTAACCCATTTTATTTTGTCGATAATATCGATAGTATCGATGGTTTGGACTATCACTATCAAAAATATCGAGTAAGAGCACTATCGATGTTTTTACAGCTTTAACCGGGAGAAACCTGAATGAATGTACTTACTTGCTGTCCCCGAAACCGAATCCAATTTGCTTGTGTTAAACGATAGTATTTAGAGAGAGGGAAATAAAGCATACAAAACAAGGATGCAGAGAATGTCAAGCATTATTTTATTTATACGCACGAAAACTTAACTCTAAGCAATAAAAGTATTTGACAAAATTGAAATCATATATCGTCGTCGGTGGGGGGTACATTCAAGAGATACAAATCATGGAACAGCAAATAATAAATTTATAAAGAATCTAAACTCAAATTGTCGATTCGGAAAATAAATGTGACCGCATGCGGCTAGCTGGAAAAAGTATTTTCAATTGCAAATGAAAAATTACTGACCACATACTAAAATACACAACAAAAAAAAATTTGGTATATAAATTAAACAATATATATCCTAAAAACATTATTAAACAAAATCAATATTCCAAAATGCTATAGCTGAAGTGCTCTTTGAGCGACTGAAAATATCGCCGAAATATAGTCGTATAGCAAACGTCCATTATTTTATTTATACGCACGAAAACTTAACTCTAAGCAATAAAAGTATTTGACAAAATTTAAATCATATATCGTCGTCGGTGGGGGGTACATTCAAGAGATACAAATCATGGAACAGCAAATAATAAATTTATAAAGAATCTAAACTTAAATTCTGTACTAATTTCAACTTGAAACAAAGGTTGGATAAAGGGGAGCTTCCTAACGAATGCTCTGCCGAAAAACGCTCTGCTTGGCCTTGCTATTAACGCTGGCCGAAGCCTTTTTCGAAGCCAAGGGATCGGGGGCAAAGCAATTCCACAGTCTAAGGGTTTCATCTGCCCCGGCACTGATCACTGTGCTGCCATCCGGTGACATGGCCATCTGCAAGACCCGCGACGTGTGGCCCGTCAAGTCTGCCTGCTTCACCATCGTTGGGTACTTCCAGATGGTCAGTTGATTGTTGGCAAATCCATNAAATCATATATCGTCGTCGGTGGGGGGTACATTCAAGAGATACAAATCATGGAACAGCAAATAATAAATTTATATAGTATCCTAACTCAAATTGTCGATTCGGAAAATAAATGTGAACGCATGCGGCTAGCTGGAAAAAGTATTTTCAATTGCAAATGAAAAATTACTGACCACATACTAAAATACACAACAAAAAAAAATTTGGTATATAAATTAAACAATATATATCCTAAAAACATTATTAAACAAAATCAATATTCCAAAATGCTATAGCTGAAGTGCTCTTTGAGCGACTGAAAATATCGCCGAAATATAGTCGTATAGCAAACGTCCATTATTTTATTTATACGCACGAAAACTTAACTCTAAGCAATAAAAGTATTTGACAAAATTTAAATCATATATCGTCGTCGGTGGGGGGTACATTCAAGAGATACAAATCATGGAACAGCAAATAATAAATTTATAAAGAATCTAAACTTAAATTCTGTACTAATTTCAACTTGAAACAAAGGTTGGATAAAGGGGAGCTTCCTAACGAATGCTCTGCCGAAAAACGCTCTGCTTGGCCTTGCTATTAACGCTGGCCGAAGCCTTTTTCGAAGCCAAGGGATCGGGGGCAAAGCAATTCCACAGTCTAAGGGTTTCATCTGCCCCGGCACTGATCACTGTGCTGCCATCCGGTGACATGGCCATCTGCAAGACCCGCGACGTGTGGCCCGTCAAGTCTGCCTGCTTCACCATCGTTGGGTACTTCCAGATGGTCAGTTGATTGTTGGCAAATCCATGGGCCGAAATCAGCTCCTTGTAGTGGCGGGAGAAGAGCAACGAGCACACTTGCGACTTGGAATCCACAGATTTTGTGAGGGAGCCATTATTCACATTCCAGAACTTGATGCAACGATCGGCAGTGCCGCCGCCAGAGGCCAAGGTGTTCGGTTGCCACGGACACCAGGCCAGGGCACGCACAGCGGCCTGATGTTCGTTGAACTTGTGCAGCGGCTCGCTGGCTGTGCCCACACCACTGCTGGCCAAGGACCAGACGTTCACCAGATTGTCGTTGCCGCCGCTGGCCAGATACTTGAAATCCGTGGACCACTTCAGGCCGCACACCTCCTGCGTGTGTCCCGCTAGGGAGGAGATCTTGTGCTCACGCGCACGGACATCGTGATGGATGATGGTGCCGTCGCGACTGCCGGAGGAGACCAGAAAGGAATTCCAGGCCAAGGATCCCACTCGGGCACTGTGGCCATCCATCACACGCAGCCGCTTTACCTTGGAGCAGTCCCACAGCTCCACGGCCCCAGTGCTGTTGCCAATGGCCAAGATCTGACCCTCCTGAATCCAGGACAAGGAGCCAGCATAGTCGCCCTCCTCAAACTCCGTCAGCTGCTCAATATTTCCGCTGGCTGCATTCCACAAATAAACGCAACTGCCCAAGGCAACGGCCACGATGTTGTCCCCACTCCAATCCATCAGGTTGAGATCTGAAAGGGGATCAAAATGAGCTTAAATTGATTGGGAATGAGTTACAGCCACCTACAGTAATCGTTGATAAAGTCGGGTGCATCCAGAATTCGCTCCGAAGTGGTTGGTATATAGCGCGAGCCACTCTTCGTCGATATGGGCGTCTTTATGGAGTACACAACCTTTAGGGGATTCGTGTGTGACTCGGGAGCAGCGGGGGCCTTGTTCTGGTAACACAAAATGCGGCCACCGTTGTTGTCATTGTTCACCTGGGCCACCTCGGAGATTAGCTTCTGTCGCTCTACCTTGTGGGCCGAGGCCTGGACATTGCTCTCGTTGCTGTTGCTAGTGGTGGCCTTTTCGTTCTCCTCGTCGCTCTTGTCGCCAGCATCCTTGTTGACCTATCGAGAGGAATAAATGGATTCCTTCCTAGGAGTAATCGGTACTCTTTATACTTACCAAAAAGTGCGCCAGCTCAAAGTTGGTGGCTGCTCGATTCGGGATGAAACGATCGCCACCGCCAGGCGTTTTCGTTGGCGTTGTGTTCGATTTCTTGCCTTTGCCCTCGCTGGTCTTGCCCGGCGTCTTCGTGGACACCTGGACGCCCGAGAAGCTGGTGTTGTACGAGACGGACAGCACTGATCTTGTGGTATTGGCGCTCCCGTTGAGCGACGCCTCCAGCTTCTTCTTCCAACGCGGAGCTGGGCCGCGCGTCTCGCCGTCCATGATTAGGGCATTCTGAAGATCGCTTACAAAATTGAATTGCGACATGGCGCTTGTCGGTGTTTCTGGGTGTCAGGTAGTTTCTATATATATGTATCACACAATTTTATGGTAATTGCACGAGCGTCGTTTGAGGTTCATAGATTACTTGGATCCTTAGAAATTCGATCGATTTCCTTCGGCTTTTGGTAATGGCGGTTCGATTCGGAAAATAAATGTGACCGCATGCGGCTAGCTGGAAAAAGTATTTTCAATTGCAGGAGAAAAAATACTGACCACATACTAAAATACACAACAAAAAATTGTTTGTATATAATTAATTAAATCAAGTATATATTCAGAAAAAAAAAATTATTGACAAAAAAACAATATGTCAAAATGTTATAGCTGGGGTGCTCCTTGAAAGGCTGAATGACTTCATGTCTGAAAATATCGCCGATATATTTAGTCATCTAGGAAAAGAATAAAGAGTCGTCTGCTAAATGTTCAAGCAAAAGCCCATACTAGTTAAATTCATCTTATTTATCTTTAATTACTTTATAGCTTAAACTGTTAAATCTATAATTTATGGGACAGTTGTTTATCATACATTTAGTCATTTAGCTGTAAGCCTAGTACTCAGACAGAAAAACTGTTCGCAACCCGAAAAAGATTTAATATTTTTCAAGTGTGACCGCTTCTAAAAACGCACTTTGGCATTTTTGGGAGGTAAATGGTGCGGTCATACCAATCTTAAATCAGCTGTTTTATATTTACAATTATTTATTTTATATTTGAAAGACAATTCGCATAGACTTGTAGTTTCGTTTTGGAATAGCTTATTTGGCGCACAATGACCACCAACGCCATCGCCCAGATTCTCTCGACCATGCACAACAGCCGCTTTTTCTCCCTATTACTTGTCCAACATTCTTTCCTGGATCGACAACCAGGACATGGGCTGCTCTACCGGCTGCTGCTGGTGATTCTGTTTTTACCAAGTGGAATTAACCACCATCTGGGTGGTGGCGGTGGTTGCCGCAGCTACTCCTGCTACCACAAAATGGTTGGACTGGTTAAATGATTCAAAGTTACTTCGTTCTTGATGGATGCGAGACTCTGAGATCCTTGCTGGCATACATTTGGTTATAGTTGGTACTGCTCCTGCGTCCGGTTCTGTCCATTGCTGTACATGTTATTTTCCAGCTTGGCAATGAAGGATTTGTCCACCCAGATACT
>VNJO01002536.1:0-19867 GCA_008042535.1 Drosophila tani | reverse complement strand
TAATTTTAAATTGAGATAATTGATCATATTTTAAGGATACTCGCACCACGCACTCACTGATTAAAGCTTTCGATTTACACGCACACATCTCGCGCATTCGAGAAATTATTCACCTCCTTTATTATTTACCCTTAAATGCTGCTGCTGCGGATTTTTCAGTTATGACAGTCCCCTGGCGACATGAACGATTTATTTTCCGGCAGACAGCCATGTCACCTAGCTTAAATTCCACACCGCCAACTTAACCCGGCCATAAGCGAGGGAGCCCACAGAAGAGTGCAAAAAAGCGAAAAAGCGAGAAGCGACAAGAAAGGGGGACGAGAATCAAATAAATAAATCTCATCATAAGCATGCATATGCAAATGAATAAAATCTAAACCGAAAAGTGTAAGCCGGCGGCGGCAGCAGCGCCACTGACCCGTAACATGTGTCGCCCGTCCCAGTGGACACGCCCACCGCCTAACGCCCTCCTATCTGGACCCGCATCTGGATCTGGACGGGCGGCCCAGGCCAGGATGGGTGTGTTCGGTTCAGTTTCGGTTCGGATGGTGTAACATAAGCCGCAAAAAGATTTTCGACAACGGCGGCGGCAGAATGTGGAAACCAAAGAATTATTGCCTTGTCGCCTGTCCCTGACCTGACCCTCTGCCGCTCCACATGGCCAGGATTCGGGTACGGGCACGGGCACGGGTGGGGGCTCGGGCATAATCTTTGTGCCAACGCCAGCCGCCGACGTCGGCGTCAACGTATCCCCAGGCTGCCAGTTTACAATTTTGCAGCCGACACCGGAGTGCTGACAGCCTGGATACTTTCAAGCCACATTTGGCCACTAGATGGAAATGTTTTGCAATTGGATAAAATCTATTAAAATGCATTAATCTGAGCTTTTAATATGGGTTTATTTAACATTTTTTAGATTAAAAAATGTTTTGTTTACCTTCGCACAGCGTTGCCACCTGGTCGTGGGGCGTGACTACACCAAAGCTTGTAGGGGGCGTGACACGATTTTCGATTAATTGCTGGTCTATTTGGTGTTTGTTATTACGGAAAAGATAAAACTCACATTAAATAAATTTATTTTTGATTAAGAATGCATTAACCTGAGCTTTTAATTTTTAATTTGGGTTTATTTTATATTTTTTTAACCTTTAGATTTGTAGACTATAAATATGTTTAATAAATTGCCATCCCAAATGGAACGCCATACCAGAGGTTATATTTGGTTTATAAAATGTTAAAAATTATATAAAATAACTATTAAATAAAGGGATAATTTGTTCTTAACTTTATTTTTGGTTTGTTTATTGTAACTAACGCATAACAACACTATCCTGGCAGCTTTTGGCAGCGCTTTCTGTTCTCGTTGTTGTTTGCCGTTGATGATGTTGTCCCCTTTTGCATGTATGTGGGAGAGTGTCCTTTTGAGTGTGCCGGCATGTGTGTGCCAGTGTGTGAGGTGTTTGGTTAAGCACATAATTAATACGAAATTTGATTGCCTCTGCCGCGTTGGGACCGGAAGTTGAAGAAGCAGCGGGAGCAGCGCCGGATGCGGGCGCTCTCTCTTTGAGCGAGTGTGCGAGTGAGTGTGTGTGTGCGTGGGTGCGGCAGTGTGCAAGTGAAAGTCAAATTAAAGTAAACTCGACTTGGCAGGCAGGGCCAGCCACCACCACCACCCCCTTGCCCCTGCGGTTTGCCGCTTAAACGCTTGTGGTTTAATTAATCGACTCATAGCCAGCATAGTCCCCAATGAAATCCACACTCGCACTCCCCGAATTTATCCCTTCGTCCCTGCAAGTGACTTCCTGTCGCTGCGGTTTTCGCTGTGCTTGCTGTTGACGCTTTTTAATAACTTGGCCAAGGGCCTCGGCCTGGGCCAGTCTGTGGCAGTCTGAAGTCGGCCAGATAAAAACTTTAACTTTGCCCGCTCGGTGCTTATGGCCGAAAATAAATCAAGCCGCAACTACTTTTGCCCCGGAATGATTAATTAACTGCATTTTGTGCCCGACCACGTCCGATGGCCCCGACCATTTGGAGAGCCACCAACCACCGACACAGTGGAGCCTCGCTGGAAGAGCTCTCAAATTAAAGAAGATAAAGCAATTACTCCATTAGGAGCTACGAAGATAATAAAGGAACTCTTGGCTATTGTGAAAGCTTTGCTCCTTTTCCCTCACATATTTCCTTTCGAAGCTCGACTGTGGCCAGTGAGCTGCCAATGGTCCATGGGCGCCACTCGAGCGTCTGCGTGAGATATTATTAATGTGCTTGTTAGCATTGGCTGCTGCTGCTGTAACTGCTGTCCGAGTGCCATGAATTATGTGCTCTTTTTGCGCCCGTTGCCATCACAATTAACCGTAAGTGATGAGGCGGAGTCGCAGACATTCCCCCCTTTCCTTCTTGACCAAAGGATAATGCCATTCCATTGTCCATCCTGCATTGTCCTAGCCGAAAGTCGAATGTAATGCACAAATATTTACCTAAAATCGCCTCAACGGAGGCTTTAGTTTTATTTTTTCTAAAACAATTAATTTGCAGTCCGCTCAGCAGTCAATAAAAGTCATCCTTCTAGGACGTCATCTTCCTAACGATGATCGGTACAAATCGGATGAGGGCACAGGCCACGGCAAAGGCCAACAGACTGGCCCTGACCTCCTCCCTGGAGCGGTCCTCCTTCCTGGTGTGCTCGATGGGCTGCGTGCGAAACATGTTGCCTGCAACTGTAAAAACTTTTGCGTTAAACTTTTCCTAAACATTGGGAGCGCGGCGGCACTTACGTTGTTTAAATAATTTTGAAATTAAGAGATTTCTCAGTACGTAGCGTAGACAAACGTGACTAAAATGTTTTGAGAACTGACGCGTTATCCGGGTAAACCAGTAAGTGACAAATCCACATAACTATGACAGGAAAACCAAGGACCAAGTGTTCGAAAGATCAAAGCCAACTACGATTTATGCTTATGTATTTTTCATTGTATTTTATTTCTTTGTATTTTTCTTATTAATTGTAAAATTGTGTAAGTAAACTAAAATAAGTAAAATTAATAAGTATTAAAAGAGAAAGAATAAATAGATCACGTTGGTAGAGTAAGTAGGTATGCGTCTGCTTTATTATGACATGCGTCGCTGGTCCTTGATGATAAACACTTAGATATATAGTTTGATACAGTTTAGTTCCTTGAACTCGCTCTTGCATAGTGGACACTTCTTGGACTCACACAGATAACGTTGGAAGCACGCATGGCAGAAGATGTGGCCACACATGGTGGCCACCGGTTGCTGAGGCCGATCCAGACATATGGGACAGGAATATGCCTCGATGCCTCCATCGCTGTCCTGGAGAGTGTTCTGAGCGGCGCGAGCTGAGGGCCCGGTGGTGTCAACGGAAGCGCTGCGTTCGGAGAAGATAATGGACGCTACGGAAGCGCTGCCAGCGGTGAAACCAGTGGCAGCCACCGAAGCGTTGCGATCGGAGACGATAGTTGGAGAGGCGCGATCGGAGGGTCCGGTGGAGGCTAAGGAAGCGCTGCCGGCGGAGGAGGCCGTGGGCTCCACGGAAGCGCTGCCGGTGGAGGACACCGTGGGCTCCACGGAAGCGCTGCAAGCGGAGAATCCTAAGGGAGCGTTGCGAGCGGGGGACCCAGCTCCGGCGTTGAGAGCTGAGGGCCCGGTGGGGAAAACGGAAATGCTGCCAATTGAGGAACGCCCAGAACCGGCGCGAGCGGAGGGATCGGTGGGATCTAAGGAAGAAAATGGAGCGTTGCGAGCGGGGGACCCAGCTAAGGTGCTGAGAGCGGAGGGCCCGGTGGGGAAAACGGAAATGCTGTCAAATAAGAAACGAGTTTGCGATACGGAAGCGGCGCGATCGGAGGGATCGGTGGGATCAAATGAAGAAAATGGAGCGTTGCGAGCGGGGGAGCCCGTGGAAGCGTTGCGAGCGGGGGAGCCTATGGTAGTCAACCAACGAGTCCACCAAGATGGCACCGCAGGAGCAGCATCCTCAGCGATCCCAGTCAAATCAACGACTATAGGTACCACGTAGCCGCTTGTCAAGTCAATCACAGCCGCCGGAGGGATTCCATCCGCAGCGCGGCGTTGGTCGTGATAGCCAAAACCACGATAGCGTCGATCTGACATTATCAGAAGTCCTGCAGATGTTTCAGGTTAGTCAGGATAGGAACAAATACTTGGGCTCAAGTTCTGGCTTACAAGAATTTATGTGACAAGTGAAAAATCCGTGAAAATTTTGCTTGTGGGAAAGAGACAGCAAGACGACGCGTTCTCCGATTTGCACTTTTTATGAAAGATTTAATTTGGGATACACTTCAGTGGTTTGCGTTTGTTCTTCGCAGGTATAGATGCTTTCCCTTGCTTCAGGTACAAGTTTCTTCCAAAGTAATTAAGAAATTTAGGTTTTTTCTGCAAAAAAAAAAACGGAGCCGAAAAAAACGAAAACTGAAACACGTGCAACCTCAATGAGTTTCCTCTTTAAAGTGGTGTGGACAGTCTGCAACTTTTGGCAAAACAATTATAACTTAACTTGGCCACACTTAATGCAACAAAAAAAAGCCCTAATTAGGTCAAGATATAAACATTTTGTAGGAAAATGTACACAAGTAGAGGTGGAGAAACATCGATGAGAACATCGATGCATCTATGTTTTTGAAATGTTTAGGAACATCGATGTTTTGTGGGGAAACATCGATGTTTTTGTCACATCACTAAAGTAAGGGAAAAAATTTTTAATTTATTTTAAAGGACTTTTTTTTCTGTTTTTTTTTTCGAAAAACTTCGATGTTTTTTTCCATCGATGTTTTTTATTTAAACATCGAAAACATCGATGTCTGCAAACATCGATGTTTCTCCACCTCTATACACAAGATACGATATTTGCAAAGTTATTTTCTTCTCAGCCTCCTCCAATCGGAAAATTGTTCGAGTATTTGTTCAAGCTTTCCCCGGATAATTTCCTCGCCTTATCCTTGCCAATTTCCCGCTATAATTTCATGATATTTTCGCTGCCATTTTTACCATAGCTTAATCAGTCCGACAATTGAATTTTTCGGCCCGCATGGGCAAGTATGGCGAGATAAAAGTCCAGATAGTTGGCCATTGTTCGGAGAAATCCAATTAGTGCCGGCGGAGAAGGCTGCCTAGAGATACATATACAGTGGCGGCGGCAACAGCCGCCCTCGATCCCAGTCCCAGTCCCAAGCACAGACCCAAACCCCAACCAAACCCCAGCCAAGCCCCGCGGGATAATAAGCAGCTTAAGCTGCGGCAGTCCGGCTCCGAACTCCGGACAGCAGCGTATAAGGAAGTGTAAGGAGAAAACTTGTTAACGCCAAAATCGAAGCTGGAGCCGGAGGAGGTGCAGCAGCCGGAAGAGAGACGGTTGGAAGGCTGCAGGAGCCGGAGCGCCGAGCATTATACAGATTGAATTGAGACGTTGGGCGATGGAGAGCGATGGAGATTTCCCCCAGGTATCCAGGAGCAGGAGCAGACAAGTGTGGCTGGCTGGCTGGATATTGGAGCTGGGAGCTGGGACATGGCAACACGAAGCTGGTAACTGGGAACTGGTAACTGGTAGCTGGAAGCCCAGAGCCCAGAGCTCTGCCATTGTGTAAGCCAAAAATGGCAGCTCTCGATATGATAATGATACAATTTCGATGAAGCTTAACAAGGATTAGGCAAGGAGACGGACCCGGACCCGGACCGGGGCCACGATGAACGATGATGGCAACTAATTGGCAATGGGTTCCATCTGCCGTCCTCCGTCTTGCTCGCATTTCCCACTAACCAAGTGCCCATCAACCATAATGCCACACTGGGCAGAAAGTATTGTACATAGGTTCTTATTTATAATAATATTTAAGCCTATTTTGTTAGATTTATTTATGTATTTATTATTTATAAAAATAAAAGAGTATACTTTCTACACTTTTATATTCTCTGGCCTTTACTATGACTAGTTTCTCTCAGTGCAGACCCCGTTTCGGGGGACAGAGATGCAAGTGACAATTTATTAATAAACAGCAGCAGTAGCTGTGGCAGCCAAAGGAGAAACATGGACCCAGAAGCCAGGGGGTTCGGAGTCGTAGGAAAAGAAGCGACTGTCAATTACCAGTCGGGGCTATAAATTGCATGTCAGTTGCTGGGAGCACCGCCCCAGCCCGGCCCTTCTCCCTTACCAATTGCTTGCGGAGAATCGGAGAGAATCGAAGGGAGTGCGCGCTGCGTTTAATGGGCCCGATAAATTCTACAGGCTGTCAAGGGGCCTTGCAGATTGCCGGGGGAGAGTGGAATCCCCGTCCCAGTCCCAGGCCCACTTCCAGTTCCAGACACTGCCGTCGAATCTCGGCAGCCAATCGATTCACGGCCAAGAGAGAATAACGATCCATTGATCCGGCATCAATCTTCGGGCTCCACATTTAATTTGCGTTATCCTTTGGTAGGACCAAAAACAAATACCTAAAGTAGAGAGACAAGTGATTAACTTAGTAGTTTTCCCCACAAAGTTTAACGTACTTACTTAAATATTATTTTAAACGGGAATTAATCTCCCGACGCTCCAGTACAACCGCCAATAATGATTGGTTTGGAGGAGGCTCGGCTCTGCTCTACTTCGCCAGGAAATCCCTCGGGAGTGGCCATTCAATTTGCGGAAGCAGTGTGACCAGGCCACTCAATGCGGCTGCCAGCGTGGCCAGCTAGCTGCGGGGACAAACACAATCAAAGCCCGAGAGCGCCAAATGCGAAATCAAATTAAGCAAAGTGCGCAAACATTGATAAGGCAGCCGGGCAGATTGAGGACGGGATCCATGGCCTGCGACTGCCACAGAGCCACAGCCAAAGCCTTCTCCTCGGAATCCGGAATGCAGCCAGGAGCCAGGAAAGCTAGGACGACGCCAGGAGGAGCCACAACCGCAACCGACCAGGGGGCAGGAGGAGGAGGAGGAGCTGGTGCTGGAAAGTGGCGAGGTTCTTTGGGTTGTCAACTGTAAAGTAGGGTAGATTACATTGCTCTGAATGATGCCGCCAGCAAGGGAGCGAAGATGCCGGAAAATTCCACGCAAAGGCCTCGCCTCGACCCCTAGAATGCCCATTGAAGAAGATCCACTGAAGCCATCAAAACTGAAAAGAAATAATATTTAGATGAATTTAAACTTAATTATCATCAGAGAATAACTTACCAAAGAGATGTCTTGTCCTTAAGCCATTTTGTAAAATATTTGTGGAACCTTCCTGAAGGAGATTATTGGCAGCTCTGGAATAATCTAAGATCTTGGAGCTGCCTTCAAAATTAAGGAACAAACTCGAGCCCTTTGCCAAAAGTCCTATCAGATCAGATATTCCCAATGGAAATTCGGAATAGTGCAGGTCATGGCGCCAGACCAAGGAAAAATCAACAGAAAAAGGAAACAGTCGAAAGGGAGGGCTAACCGGAAGGGGGGACGAGGACGAGAGCCAGGGGAAGGCAAAAGAATGGCAAGACATCGCCTTTTCGCATAGACAAAACCAAAGGACAACGCACATCTAACTGCAACGAAAAAAGAAGTACAGCGAAGGAGCTTAACTCTTTCTGGATACCCTTTCACTGGCACCAAATGATGTCTTGTTGTTAAAGGCAAAGTTAACTTGAATTTAAACGGGAATTAAAAAATATAAATAATAAATTAAAACCCTGTTAAGGTTAACCGAAAAAGCCTTGAGCGGGACTGTGCTTTCCTCCACTCTTGAGGGCATTGGCAGAGCGACTATGAAACTGTGGCCGGATACGGGAGCCTGCTTCGGACCCGGACCCGGGCCCGGACTTGCACTGGCCCAGTAACTCGAGTAATTGGTAGCACTCCGCCCCACATTTCGCCTCCTGCTCCTGCTCCTCCGCCTGACAGCCCGTCGTCATTGCCATTGCTCATCTTCAGCGCTGTGTGGCCCGCAAATGTGTCTTTGTCAGTGCGTCAGTGGAGCGTGCCGCGTTGCAGTGGCACTGGCAGTGCCACCAGGCCAGGCCAGCATGAGGAATCCAGCAGAAGCCATCCCCATCCCCATCCCATCCTCGCCTCCCTGTGGGTTGTACGCAAATGCTTTGGCATATCAAAAGTGAAACTTTGACATATAATTTCTCGCATGGATTTTCACTTTGACGGCATAAACGACGACAATGGCACATGCCTTTTGTGGGTGCTGCCAAATGAAAGCGGTGACGAGACCGGAGATGGAGGTGGAAGAGTCGAAGTCAGAGCCGAAGCCGGTGCCGGATCCGGCCTTTGAGTCGAGGTGAACGAAAATGTCGTAAGACTTTTCTGGCAACGCCTTCGAGCGATATCATCATCATCGGCATCATCAATTCAAGCGGCTGCCTTCCTCGGTGTCATTTGAATTGATGGGCAACCAGCCAGCCAGGTGGCAATCTCTGTGTGAAGAATACATATAGCAGAAGGGTTGTTTAAGGGCCACGGTGATTGCCTCTGCCAAATGATATCCTCAGAGGTCAATCACCCCCTGAAAGTTATATTAATTCATGACTAAAGCAAAGTTAAATATGGGGAAATAATTAAACAGAGAGAAGTCCTTTGTCAAGTTGATTGTTTTATTGGTATTCGTACCTCACACATTTTCGGGAAATATTTCATTTGTTTGCTGTGGAAATACAGATTTATTCTTCTTCTTCTTCTTTGCGCGGAAAGGGAAAAGCGTTCTTCATGCGATCTGAAGATCTTTTCTTGGAGAACTCCGCTAGGATCTCCGCGTGGAGAGCCATCATGTCCAGCTTGTATCTCTTCTTCTGCGTTTCCTCACATTCCTCCAATTCTAACCTCGCATACCACTCAGGCTTAAACGGTTGGGTAAAATCTTCCATAGACCCAAAAGTTGAAGCCTTCTTCAGTTTCCTCTTGCGCTTCTCCTCCTCCTCCTCCTGCTCCTTGCCCTTCTCCTCCTCCTGCTCCTTGACCTTCTCCTCCTCCTGCTCCTTGCCCTTCTCCTCCTCCTGCTCCTTGCTCTTCTCCTCCTCCTGCTCCTTGCCCTTCTCCTCCTCCTGCTCCTTGACCTTCTCCTCCTCCTGCTCCTTGATCTTCTCCTCCTCCTGCTCCTTGAGGATCTCCTGCTCCTTGCGGTTCTCCTCCTCCTTCTTACGCTCTGCTGCCTTTTCCTTGTCCTCCAAAATGATGAAGGCGTTTGTGCCCTTCTCCTCGGAAATATACGTTACGCCAGGGTCATCATGTTTCTTGGCGGTTTCGTGGACCTTCTTCATAACTTTATCAAAGCTGGGATCCATGACGCTGCTGTAGATGATCATATTTTTCCCGAAGCGGAGATTCTTAACGGCAATCGTGCACGCTATCACTTCGTCATCCTGATTTTGAGATTGAGTGACCGATATTCATACACAAAATACATGTGAAGTACAGCTTTGGACTCACCTTCAACTTGGGCATCACGGCCGCCGCCCCCAAATCAGTTTCCTCTTCCTCGGGGGGTCCAAGGGGAAATACTTTTAACGGAGAACTGGCCATGTTGACGCTTCGAAATAGTTAAAAGAAAGAAAGGGTTTCGGTTAGGGGAAGAGAAGAAATATCAGCTTTTATGAGTAGCCCCTGACCACGTTGTCTGCCAATGGGACTCCTATGGGCAGCCCCGCTTGGAACCCAGAAATAACCGAGTATCACACATCCCAGGTGATGCCCTTGGATGTACCAATCATATTTACCACCTGGGATACTTGATGGTTTCTATATTTTATGATTTTTCTCACCTCCAAGTTTATGCTTTTACACACTCGTTCGTTCGTTTCGCAAGAGATGGAAAAAGGGCCGATAGATCAAAACGATAGGAGAAGCTTATTTTAGGGTACAGTGTTGCATTCCGATTACTTTTTACATTTCTCCACTATATCTTGAAAATGCGGAGATGCAGAATAGGCTAAATCAGCATTACATTTTTCTTCAGGAGAACAGATGTTTTTTGTTGTTTTGTTTTTTTATAGTTCAGTTATGTATATAATATTTTAATTAAGGAAGGACTTAAGAAATTATCTGAATCTGCATCTAAAATATTATGTTAAGCAAGTTTTTTAACTTGGTTTACCTAATGTTGATGTATTTTTCAATAATTTAGTTTATTAAGAATGCATAATTTTTGGGGGATAATTGTAGCATTTTCTTGATCTCTTGATCTTTGATCTTGATCTTTTTTTTTCTAAAATGCAGAATGGTCTAAAACTGAATTTAAGCTTTTTTCAAGAGAACAGCTGTTGTTTTGATTTGGATTTTGAATAAGGCAGATAGAATATGATATTATACATAAGATCTACAGACATATTCTTAAATATTTTTTTATAACCTTGCAGGGTATTATAATTCTGATCAGAAGCTTGCAACGCAGTGAGGAAAGTATTTCAACAGTTTTCGTGTGTCTGAGTACGTAGCTGTAAGGAAATTGCGCAGTGGGAACGTGTGTTTCCCAAAAATGCACATCTTGTAGAAGCGGTTGCGTAACTCCCATGTTAGATCAACTACGAATTGATGTAAGTACATACAATAGAGGGTATGTAAGCATAGGAAGTCTTATTTTGTTAGCTTTTTTATTTCATAAAACTCTTTCTTTTTGTGTTCTTAAAGTCTGGAGCTACCATTAGAAAGTTTGTATTTTAACGTCGCGCGCCCAAGTTGGAAGCAAACCGATATGACAAAAATTCATATAACTCTTGTCACATGTGAGCTTCCATCTGCCAAGAGAAGCTGTACAATAATAACCAATTCCAATTCCCTCCTTCGTCCTGGCAGACGAGACAGACGGAGGACGGACGCCCTTTGTTTTTGCCCCGACTTCGTTGCTTTTTGTATGGAAATTTAGAAATTATGTTTTCTTGTCTTTTAATTAATAATCTCAAGGGTGTTTTGGCCATGGCTGGGGCTGAAGAAGATGGAGTTGCCAGGATTACTGGGCTGCCGAGCAGCGGGGCGTATGAGTAACATGCGAAAGCAATATTTTGTTTGTGTTTTTCGTCGTCTACCCAGCAGGCAGGCAGGCAGCCAGGCTGCAGGATGGTGTTGAGATTCCTCCCACTTTTCCCGCTCCAATTCCCACTTTTCCATCCGCTTTCCTGCTGCGTTGGAGTAACTTTTATGGCTTGCCTGCTGTTCCTGTTCTTGTTCTTGTTCTTGTTGTCACTGTACGTGTGTGCGAGTGTGTGTGGCTTGACAATGTGATTTACATTTAATTAAAATCGTATTTACTCGTTAGATAAACAAACACAGGACTCAGTGCACAGCTACAAAAAAAAAGGATAATAATCTTAAGCGATGGATCCTATTTATTTCAAAATCTAAAAAATATTATAAATTCATGAAATAGTTATATATATTAGAACAGATATTTCAACTTAAATAAAAATATAAATTAAAAAGGAATATGATTTTGTTTCCGTGTACTTAGGACGTGGAATCCCCACCCCGTCCACAGCCCTCCTGCATCATTAGGCACTCGATGCTCTTTCTCGAACTCGGAACTGGGTGCCAGGGAAGATGGAGCTGGAGATCCCACTTGGGGGTAGTAGGGAGACCAAGGGCCAAGTCTCAGGTGTTGGCCTGCCACTTGGATGTCAGCGTTGTGTTGACGTTGACAGGGCGACATGTCAAAAATAACTCGGTGCCATCGATCGCCAAAGGCGCTCCAAAAATAAACCACTCTATCTTATGACCAGAAAAACAAATGGAGGCCCAACCAGAGATACAAGGAGACGAAAAACAATTTCAAGGATTCAAGGTGAAAGTCGGTAAGAAAGAAAAACAATTAAATAATTGGAAAGCTGAAAAAATGGAAAAAATCCTTTTATGTTTAAAGTCAGGAATAACTCTTAAAGTTAGGCTTTTAAAAGCTGCTTCTGTTTTTAATCCACAATTACCTAAACCTTGTTTCCACTCTCATAAAGTTTGTAATTCTCTTCCTAACTAACCAAAAGGGATTTGTATAATTTTCCTATGAAAAAGTAAGGGAAAAGCTTTAACAAACTCATGTTTTATTTATAGTTGACAGCTAATAGCGATGGTTGTTTACCATATCGCTGGACTGTGGGTTATGCGAAGCCAAATCAAGTTGTCAAGCGATGATGCCGGCATGATGGACATTAATTGCAGGAAGTCGTTAGTGCCAACCTACATGTGTATATGTATAGTCCTTCAAAGAAACCTCCAATCATGCTGCATTCAACACAATCCTGCCCTCCTCTTTTTTTCCACCCACTCCGCCCCTTGTTTTGACTTGATGACCGAGTTAAACAAACACAGGCCACACAAACACGACCCCCGGATTCGGATTCGATGCAGTCCATGTCCAATTTGCATGGCCATTGTGGAGGATTCCCCGGAATGCCCTGAATTCCCTCTGACCACATGGGAATGGGCATGGGAATGGGACTGGGAATGGGAATGGGAACCGGGAGTGCATGTGGATCCATCGGAATGAGGAGCACATTTCCGGCATTTATCAATGGTAATTTCGTGTGTCAACTTTGAAATAATTTCAGTTTCAAGCGGAAACGAGACCATTCAAGTGTGTCGTCGTCTCCTCCGCACAGAAATTAATTCACACACACACACAGGAGTGAGTATCTTAAAATTGTGTGCCATAAAAGGCATTGTGCGGCTGCCTTTATTTAAATTTCTGAGACTTCCATTCGGTTGATTATAGTTTTTAATGGAATACAGGCGTTCGCTTGGGTGAGAGTCTCTGAAGGTGTCAAGCCAAGTCCAGAGGGAATCATGAACGAAAGTTGTTTTGAGGCTTAAATAAATCTATTAAGGCTCAGGGATAATATAACTAGAAGTCAAAGAATCCTTTGGCATGGCATTCTTAATTTTAAATATTTTGTATAAGCATGAAAATGAAAATTAATGAATAGTTTGATATATAATTTCCCATTACAACAATTTTTGTTCTTGCTAATATGCTAATAACTTATTCAACATTTATGGAACTTAAATAATCTTCAACTAAGTTCAGTTCCTAATTTTATGGTTTCCTATTAAATTTCTTTACGCTTTAAAATAATTTGCTTAGTTCATCTGCGGGTTCTGGCAGTTTCAGCCCCTTTTCTTCTGGCCTAATCGATTTTGCCTGATTTTCTGCCTTCATTTTCCCCATCTTCTCCCTCTCTTTGTGTGTGTTGTCTCCGATTTTTCGGGAGGAGGAAAGTGTAGGGGAGAGGTTTGCTTGTAAAACAATGACAAGGACAAATTTGTGCGATAGGCAAACAAACAGGGGCGTGGGCGGGGAAGGGGAAGGGGATGGGGGCTCGGGTGAAGTGTCAATACAAATATAAATCAATGTTCTCGGGCCCAGGTTAGGCGAGCGGCAAAAAGGTAACAACATGCCTAAGCAGTTGTTGCCTTTGTTCTTGGCCCTGTTCGCTCTGTTTCTGCCGGCAATCAATTTTAACAAGCTCCCGATCCCGATCCCGAACCCGGTCCCCTCCTGGCCCCCAGTTGCATTCATCATGTTAACAGAAACTTGGAATCTGGCCCCGGCTTACTTTACCTCGGCATCTTCCTAATTGGTTGCCAGTTGTCTTTTTTTCCAACCTTTATGCAGATACCTGGATGTGGACACACACGCTCTAAAGGTGTTGCTTCAAGGGCAATTACTAGGGAGAATATTCAGAGTGTTTATTTATTTATATACCATATTTAAATAAATATAGAACCAAGGAGGAATTTTTGCCTTTATAAAAAGTGGTTGCATCATAGGAAATTATTAATTTAAAAGGTTTCTTTACAAATACTTAGCTTTTGTTTTAGTTTTAACGCGATTTTAAAAATAAAACTTTATTAATTAATTCATTTTCCATTACCCTTTGATCCGCTGACATCCTTGGAAGACTCTGCATTAAAATACTTATGATGAAAAGCAGAAAGTGCCGGGCATAAAAATATAAAGTTTGCCGCTCTGATTTTTATTATACTCCGTGTACTCGTAGTTAGCTCACTGGGCAAAAAAAAAAAAAACAGAGGCAACTAAAAAACTTTGTAGAATTTCATTTAATTTGCAGTTCCGCGGCAGCAGCCCCGCCCCGTCATCCCTTTCTCTGCGCTTGACAGTTAACGTGTGCCGTAATTAGTGCGAAAAGGACCGATATACGAGTATAGGCCGCGCAAAAAAAAGTTTGCAGACATTTTTACACTCTGGCAGGGGGTATATATCCTTGAAGAAGCTCGATATTCTCCTGAAAATAATAAATAATTATAATAAAACCTGAACCGGGGATGTGACTAGAAATTTACTCACTGTTCTGGGCTTTTAATATAGAAACCCTTTTAAGAGCATACAAACTTCGCCTCTCCCGTCCTGTATTTTTTTTTGTCCAGCTTCTCTGCAGTTTCTTATGCTCCCCAGTGCTGCTTTTGTTGTTGTTTCGCTAGAATTTGTTCAATTTAATGTAACATGGAAGAGAGAACACAAAAAGCTGGCAAACTAACAGGGGCGGTGGCGGGCGTGAGAAATGGGGGTAAACTAAAAAAAGAAAGAACAAAAAAAACAAAACATGGAAAACTGAAACTGAAAAGTTTGCGGTGACGCCGGAAAATTCCATTCAAGGCAACTGAGGCCAGCCTTTAAAGGACTTTAAGGCTTCCCCCAGGACCAGAATCCCACGAAAGGTAGTGCGTCAAATAGTAAGGCGATTAGGAGTGGCAAAAGCCTACAAGATTCATAGGCAATGAGCTGATCCCGTGGTGGGCCTAAAAAATAGGAAAAAAAGAGTCATTAAAGGATCAGCCTGGTAATTTGTGGTGCACGAAAGTTTTCTCCGTTAGTTTTCCCTTTTTTTTTTAAGTCTAAATTCACTTTGACAAAAAAATTGATGAAGTTAATCAGTTTCCAATAATCTTTAAAGCGCTTGCGCGGCGTATTTTGTTAATTAGTGTGACCAAGACAAAAAGTCTCAGATATACCAAAAAAATTCCATTGCAGGAATTGAGTATAGCTTGATGGTATATTCCCACTGGCTCTTTTAGCATAGCAATATTTATATAATGGAAAATAGGAGATACTACATATTTGTTTAATTTATTTATATTGTTTTTTTTTTTTTTTGTGTTTAAGAATCATTAGATTTATTAAACTTGCTTAAGTAAATAATGTTCCAATAACAGGGTGATGCCTATCGATTGTTATCGATTACTCCGAGCTATCAGGTGTTGTTGTCAGGTTTTATTTGTACTTTTGCGGAGAATAAACAACACAAACTGTTTGCCTGATTTGTCTCTGGACTGATCCGTTCTCTTCCAGCTAGTCATCCTGTGCATCTCGATCTCCTGCTTGGCCTCCTCCGAATTGGCGTTCCTGGCGATCACCAACATGTTTCCACAGAAACGGAAAGTTCCAAGAATTAAGAGAGGTATGTACATTTAGTATTGGAGATTTTTATATTGAATAAATCCCTGAATAAGTGAGGACTTTGTAATGTTCTAGGTTCGATGACCATCTTTTAATAGCTGTTACATACTTAATCATGATTAACTTTACACTCCCTTCCCTATTTATTTATTAAATAGTCCTTAATTATCTGTGTTCGTCGTGTCCATTAGGGCTCCTCTAACTTATTAAGTGTGATTATGCAACACATTCCGGGAATTGCCATAATTACGGAGAACCTCACTTGAGCATACAGAGCTGGGAGCTTCAAATTTTCTGGCATTATTATTTATAACTTTATTTGTTTTGTTTATTATTTGCACGACTTGAGTGCTTTATTTTATTTTGCTTTATTCACTTCACTTGCAGGACTCCTTGGTCCGTCTCTGGAGTGGCCATTGGCCACTGGCAACTGGCCAGTCTTGGCCATCAAGTTTTGTGTTTTGTCATAAGTCATGTGTCTCCGCTCTCCAATCTCCGCTTTACTGCTGTTTCCAATTTTTCCCCACTTTTCCTCATTTTCCTTATTTTCCCAACTGCAGCGCGCACAAAGTTGTGTACTTATGAAAATTAGTTTCTGCTGCTGCTGCTGCTGCTGTGCTTCTGCTCCTATTTCTCATAATTAAAGTGCAAATAAAAAACTAACTGGCGGACAAACAATTGCAATTAAATGTTGTTGTTGCCCCTGTTGATGCTTTTATTGCTTTATGTTTGTATTCACATTTATTTGTTGTTCTTCATCTCAGCTAGTCGTGTTTTTGTACCCCCGATTTTGGATGGGTTTTGGGGGTATATTTTTTACTTAATTATCTTTCTTTTTCAGAAGGAAATTAGAGGGCTTCATGCTTGCCAGGAACTCCTACCTTTTACTTGATTTTGTTGAATATAAATGTATATAATATTCAGTAACTAATCAAGGGATATCACATAGTCGGGGCCTTTGTCCCTGGGCTCTCTTTCTTTTTTGTGTTTCCGCTGTGTGCGGGCACATAATTCACTTTTTATTATCTCATATTTTATAGAAACTTCCACTGCCTGTTAGGGGGAGGTTTTTTGGGAGATGGGTGGCTGGCCCACCCCCCGAGTAGGGGCTGTAAGCGCGCGCCGCTGCGTCGCTTAATTCATTTAGTTTATGCTTTTAGCGCTTTATTTGCTTAACTGCAGTTCGCATGTGTGTCTGTGTGCGAGAGCGAGCATAATTGCGAGCACGCAATTACTCCGCTTGACAAACAACAGCCACAACAAGGAGCCGCAGCAGCGCAGCGCACACAGAAATTAATCAAAATATGAACAATTCAAATTCAGGGGAGGAGGGGAGATGCAGATGCAGCTGCCAATGCATCCTTTTGCCGGCTTTCTGCTGTTTGCCAAATATCCGCAAATTTTGCATTTAAGCCAAGTGCAAACATTTTAGCGACAAAAAGACAACGCCTTCTGCTCATCGATTTCATTAGCCAAAGCCCACAACAACTAAGGCTGCCACCAAAGTAAACACACATGTCACAGCCAGATATTTGGATTTTCGCTTTAATTAACAATCTGACACGAGCTTACCTTGGGCCTGCCTCCGCTTATCTAATCAATCATTTTGTTTATTGTTCTGAGATGGTTTTTGATTTCATTCTTTAGTTTCTGCCTTTTTCTGTGAAACATAATCCCTGGGGCAATAAGCTCTTCTCTCTATATTTGAGTTTGTTTGTAAATGGAAAGAAGCCTTGCCCATTTCCACATTTCCACATTTCATTTTAATTAAGTATTTTTTGGCCATGCTCGAGAATTTACGGTATTTGAGGGAATTTTGTTTGGGGTTTCCACTGAAATTGCTCATATTTCTACATAGGTTTTTATTTTTCCAAAAAAAGCTGTGCTTCCACACATAGTTTATTAGTGGAAGAGCTCACTTTGCAGCACACTTTTTGTTATTATGAAAATTTAGTTATTAAATGGGAAGACCGAAGCTTTGAGTATCCTACCTAAGGAGAAGTATGGGATATTAATGAAAGGGAGTGATATATGTACATTTAGGATTCTGATCAAATTTGTAAGCACTTCTTTATATTAAGTAAGTTGTAATTTTTAGTCAGATATTTTAAGTTTTAAGCTGTGATATTGCATTGTATATCTATTTTTTTATCGTATTTTGCAACTTAAAACTTGAAATATCTGAATTAAAATTTACATTTTACCTAATATTGTATTAATATGGTTATATTAACACTAAGAAACCCTAGAAAAATCGTAATATCCTTCACTTTATAACTTTCTATAGGGTAACACCTTTATTTAATAAAATGAAATATTTTAACAGTGTTCCGTAGGAATATCCCAGGAAAGGAATGCTTTATTATATTCATTTTGGGCAGGAATGTTTATACAAATATAATAATGTTTTGTTTGCAAGTGAGAAGCAGCCACTTTAGTGTTAAAATTCAAGTATGGAACATTAAAAAAGAAGGCATCAACGCAATTTTGGCTGTGACCCACATGACTTTATTCTCTTCCTGGGAGTGATCAAATTTGGCACAGAATATATATAAAGTCAGACGCACACAATCGTAATGGTTACAGCTGCTCTGGTAACTTTGTGCGTTGGCTTCTATTTTGGCCATTTTATTTTAATTTTTATTGTGCGTCGTCTGGCTGCGCCCGTCCGTCGTCCTCCAGGGCGTATACGCAATTTTTTATGAGCTCCGCTGACGGCTGTGTATAAGTTTCGATTTTTCTCTGCTGTGTTTTTTCTGTTCTTTTTTTTTTTGGTTGGCTGGGTTGGCTTTCTAGGTCCTCGTTTTTTCCGGTTTTGTTGTCTTGTGCGATTTCGCTTTTCGATTTGCCATTTCGAATTCACTTCATTGAATTGTTAATTTTATCGCACATGGGGGAGCGCCATTTAGAGGGGGAGGGTCATGGCATAACTTTGATTTTGCTCTTCATTCTTTATTGTCATTGCCTCTGCCAGCCGCTTTTATTTGTGGTTATTACACCGACCCCTATGCCGCTGCCGATCTGGATCTGGTTCTGGTTCTGACTCTGGATCCCTCCCCCATATCATTTGCTCATATTACATTTTATTGCTCGCGCGGTATTCGCTCATAAACATTTTCCTTTTCCGTTTCCCCCGATGCCCTCGATGCTTTCCAATATGTTTGATTACGCCGCGAGGTGAGCGCCGCGTAATGTTCCAGCATCCTGCAGGGATACGGGTTATAATGGCCGCTGGCTTGTGGCTTATTGCCTGGGGCCCTGCAACTGGCCAGCAAATTGTGGCAATATTATATTCACACACACACACACAGCTGTGCTGAGGGAGACGGCGCCACAGGAGCTGGTCCTGGTGACCACTGATGTCCTGGCAGGAACAGCTAGGAACGAAAGAAGTTGAACCGGAAAGAGCACAACTGACAGCAGGATATGATGCCAAGAAGGGGAAAGTCCGGGTATACTAAATATAAGTCATAGATTATGGCCAATTATTTCGGTTTTTTTGCAAGAATCAAATCAAAAGAAAATTCTTTGGTTAAACATTTTTTATAGGAAATGTTATTAATATTTTAGGTAGTGAGCCCTATATACCCTTTGCTACCCAGGACATGTGGAAGTCTGCGAAGATTTCCGGCTTGCCTCAAAGGAGAAATTTGCATTTTTTGCAGTAAATTCAATATTTTCCTTTATGATTTTCCGCTGCTGCCTGCTGTCTGTTTGCCGCAGACTATCTTTGCCTCGTCCTAGAGGGACTTTGAGCAAGGAAAAGAGTACAGCTTTCATGTGAAATTGGAGGCAGGCTTTGATATAATTAAAATATTATAATATAAATTTAAAATATATTTGCAAAACGTGGTTATATTAGTTGCAACTTCTTTTCTTTAATGTTTCTTAAATATTTTATTTTTAGAAATCAAAAATTCTGGCGAACTTTGATTTTAACTAAAAATAATAAATTTACTTAACAAATTACTCAACTAAATCTTCTTATATGTCTTAATTTATAAAATAAATGCAAATTATAAATAAAACGAGAAAGAAAGCTAACTTCGGTAAACCGAAGTTGGTATACCCTTGCAGTCTGTAATTGGATCATTGAAAATCGAACCATTTTAGTAATGTTGAAAAAACATCGAATTTTGTAAATTTTACATTTTACATGTAGAATTTTACATTTTCATATAAATGGACCGATCGATTCTATGGCAGCTATATGATATAGTGGACCGATCTTAATGAAATTAAAACCGTAATTCTAGAACCTTAAAAAACTGCTATGTCTTAAAATTTATAGAAATTCGTTGAAAAACAGAGAAGTTAAATTTTTTTTTACATTAATTTCGCCATCATTCCTATGGCAGCTATAGGATATAGTAGTCCGATTTCGGTCGTTCCGACATATATACTGCGTGCTAAAGAAATAAGACTATGCTGAAAATTTCAGCTCGATAGCTCAAAAACTGAGAGACTAGTTCGC